>JAQGAW010000394.1:0-30817 GCA_034698025.1 Phthiracarus crinitus
TGTGTTATCAACAACAAACACAATCCAAAATTTAAAGAAATCAGATACATGTATCGCAAAGTTCGAGCGTCAACTACAGTGATTAAACATGTACCGCATTAATTGATTCGAATATTAACCATAATTAAATCCAAACATTACTCGAGTACAATAAACGCTTTCCAAACTTTCACAGTAAAATCCATAACTTTAACGATTCAGTTTTGAGACCATTGAACTAAAACGTTTCCAAATTTCACGTCACATCGATCCAAAAATACTATGCGATTTCTTGTGTATACCGAAAGCCAGATTATGATCACATACTAGTCTAGTGTATAGCAGACTCTTCCCTAAATCACAGAGGATTCCTTGATTTCGGGGTTTAATCCAAAAATATATTTACTAAAATATATTTACTACTTTTCCGTCATATTATTGGATGAAATCCTTGAAGCTTTGCACACATGTTAGGAATTCGTTTAAGAATTCACCGATGATTTTTCGAACTCATCCACACTGTCGGCTCTTCCCATAATCCTATCGGCCATACTTTTGAAGGTTTTCAGAACTGCTTCGCGAGACTATCCACCAAAGGTGGTGACATCCACCCGTTTTTCTGCTTCCGAGAGTGTCATATTTTGGTAGAAACGTATATACCTGTCAGTTTCGCATCCCTTTCTAAAATATTTTCTCAAATTGTTCAGATCGATATTAAATTGCGCCTTCCATTTGTCCCAATTATCTTTTGTGCCGTTACAGTAGCGGAGGGCCATCGGCTGAGCTTTGTGAATGGTTAATGGATCGCTGTTATAAGCCATTCGCGGCGCCTTATTTGACACTATAAACACACTTGGGTCGTCGTCGACGTAATCTCGTGGTAAAGTGAATGACAATGAGCGCCCACGAGTCTTTATTCTAACGTCGGTATTGGTGTAGGGAGTGAGCTGAGCGGAGATATCTAATTGTAAATCGGAGATGACTCCACCTGTGACATACTCTTCCACCTCACTTGTCGAATGTGTGGGTGATTCTGATACCGATCCTTGCTTTCCCTTTTTTATTGGTGTAGCCTCTGCCAAACTGGGCCCTTTCAAATTTGCCGCTTGTCCACAAGTAACTGTCTTATATTGTGGTATGAAATACCGATGTCCTCTCGCTGCGAGTTCACGTTCGATCTTTTGTCTTTCTTTTTCCACTGATGTCGCCTTTTTCATGATGCTTGGGGGGAATAAATCCCTCATTGTTATGCGCCCTTTGCAACGAACACATTCAGTACCACACATGAAACATCCGCCTTCGAACTCATAGTGAATATTCATGTAAGCCTTGGGCATAACATTGTGTCTGATCATATCTCTTAAACATAAGACATGGCTCGTGGAGCTATTGTCTTTGTGACCTACACATTCGATGCCGAGAAAGGTCTTCGTTACCGTACATTCCTTTGAACTACACTTTCGCGAATATATAGCGGTTCTATCCTTGTGGTCGCCCTTTGTCCAATCGTCTTTGACCATCTCAGGAATATTGTGGTTCTTAATAGTCGCGCTTCGCTCAAATTTGCTTGTATCGTAAGGAAAGCCAGCAAATACCCCAATATGCGGTCCTTTTGTCCAATTTTGATGTATACCGCCATTATATATATGAGACACGCATGCGATTATACCTGCTTCTCCCAGATCTTGAACTTCCATTTCGTTATCGCAGGTATATATCGCTTCCTCCTGTTCGTCAAGTTTGAAGGGGTTTTCTTCACTGATTACACTTAATCATTCCTTTCTAAAAACTGTTTTTGTATAACTAAAATATAAGTATTTGAAAGTAATAGTTAACGTACTCATAGGCCTCACTGGACTAAATTCGTTCACTGATCGTATGTTACTAATACTGCTTAATAATGTATGCATATTTGAGGGGTTGTCGTTTGATAGCATTATACTGTCCAATCAAATAAATATAAAATAGTAAACATATGTTTTATGACTTTAAAATAATAAATAATGCGTTACAGTTTTTAATTTATTACTTTTGCAGATCATTTTATTCACATTCTTTCGCGCACTGTTTTGTATTTCGGACATCAGTTTGAGTAAATAAATTATGTTTTATTTATAACTCACGTCACACTATGATGGCCGTTACAATAGTAAACAAAGTTCAATACCCTCTCAGTTGAAAATTCCGGTGAAATTGTTTAATAATTTCGAGTTGTTTTTCACTTATTTGTACTGAAGCACACAAATCACTGACACAACGCTTCAGATTATCCCAAAGTGTGAGTTGTTTTTTTTGAAGCACCGATTCGTTAAGTATTTGCTATGCAAAGTACAACTCATACTGTTTCTTGTTTTTGATGCAATTTTCTAAGCTTGAAATCCAATATGTGAGACTATGTGTGCAGTCATTAAAGTGTGTTTGTTGATCTTCTGTGGCAATATAAAACTCGAAAAACATACCTTTACTTAGTAACGAGAATTCATTGGGAAATATTATTATCTGTATAAATTTTGTATGCTTTAGTAATATCACTTTACACGCTTGCAGATGTTCGCACGCCTTTTCACAAGAATTGATTATCACTGAAAGCTAAGTGCGAATGTCGTTATTTGAGTATAGTGAGTGTTTGGTGATTAATTGCAGTATTAATACCTTGTCGTAAATATTGTTAGCAAATGTAATTGGATGCACACATTCGACTGCTATGTCGATGCCATATATTGCCGGAATTAATTTCGTTTGAAATACAGTGACGTGTTCAGTATTAGCTACCAATCGGGGAATAGTTTGTCGCATCAAAATCCTATTACGATTGTCGGCTAATCTTAGTTCGTAAGTATAGCTTTGTAATTGTTTCCTGAAATTATAATAATAAAGATTCAGTCTTTCGTTTTTATTGTATTCAAAAACCTGGTAAACTACCATTATCTCACTGCGCCTAAGACTATTCTGTTACTCTCTTTTATATTTCTATAAACAAAGGGTTAATTTATCTAACTATCAATTGGTTGTCTGAATGCCTCAACTATTTAACTAAGAACCTGTTCTGACGTCAGTATTCTTATGTTACAGTGTGCTGTAAAGGCCCTTATTGCCGTTTAAATACACTTACTATGAATGAGAGCACTCTATTTTAATGTATTAAAACCTTAAATGTTGATTCCTTAAGCGCGCTTATATTATTTTTAATTATAGCTTAAATCTTATTCTATTATTAACCTATGACCTTATATCTAATTATTTCTAATTATTATAATCACTGGTTACTAGTATTACACTGTAGCAAAGACAAAATCAAGTTATAATTATAATTATTAATTAAATTTCATTTTATTAATGCATTCCGATTTCTTTTCGGTTTCTGCAGTTTCTCTCGAGGGCGCAACTCATGATCGGTTTCGAATCGAACGGGAATCACGTCATTCTCTCCGGATAACTCTTCAATCATTTTGTCCACATCTTCTCCTATTAGCTGAATTTCACGTATGCGTTGGTGGTATTTCTTCAATCTGTTCACGAGTACCACTGTTCTTCTCACTGATAAGTTTCCAACAAATAATAGACATCCGTGATTCGCCTAGCAATGACACGCTTAACAAATTGAGGTTTAACTTACCACCTCTAACGTGGGTATTAGCCATTAGAACTATTTCTCCGGGACGGAACACGATTGGGATTGGACTAATATCCGTACGTTGGCGATTAATTTCTTGTCGTTGTTGGATATTACGTTTGGCCACCTTTCGTATAGCTTCCATCCTTCCAGCCCATGTCTCGTCCGCACCATCAGTATATTGCAATAACCGAGGCGTTCGAAGGGCGATCTCTGGTGGTAGCCGTGGCTCACATCCGAATAGAACGAAATATGGTGTCATACCAGTGGTGGAATGTCGGCTCGAATTATACGCGAAGCATACATATGAAACCCATATATCCCAGGTTTTTTAATTATCTTTCACAAGCATTGCCAATGATTGCCCTAAGACTTTTTTCCAACACTCGACCTGACCCTGTGATCTGGGGTGTTCCACAGACGATCGGTTATGTTTGACGCCCAATTATTCATAGAACACTTCGGATGGTGCGCTCACCAAATTAGCACCATTATCGCTTTTCACTTCTAATGGGAGCCCATATTGTAAGATAACTCGTTCGGTCATTACCTTTATTATGCTGTTATCATCTATTTTTCTCGTATATTCCGCGATAACAAATTTTGACAACTGGTCTATTATTACTAAGACGTATTTGTTTCTATGGAATGTTTCTGATAACGGTCCAATAATATCAATGGATAAACGCTCAAAGATGCCGTCGGATACTGGTATCGGTTGGTACTCGCCTTGTCTTGTCAGTTGCGTTGGTTTCCTCATCTGGCATTGTTCGCAAGATTGCACAAATCGTTGGACGTGTCCATACATACCCTTCCAGTAATATCGTTGTCGTGTTAGTCCGTATCCACTCCTAAATGCGATCCTCACCCAACATCATGGAAGGCTGTCATTATCCGACTTATTAACATCTTAGGTATAACTGGTATCACTACATTTTCGCCAACATCCCATATCTTTCTTAGTAATAATCCATTATCCAATCGATATGTACGGACCCACTTAGCCTTACTATTTTTTGTTAACGCTTCGATATTCTTTTGCAGATTAGGGTCTTTTCATTGCTCATCATTAAAATTAATGTCTTTAAGGACACCTAACTCCTGGACAAAAGGATCCGACACACTGGTTATGGCAAAGAGTGGAATAAAGTCTTCACCTTCCTTTTCGTGTGGTTGGGCGTTCCGACTTAACCCATCCGCGTCATCATATTTGCGCCCACTATTATACCGTATCTCGAGTCATAACGAGCTAATCGACCATTCAAATTCTTGGCCCGCATCAAATAACAAAGAGCGTGATGGTCCGTAGAAAAGTGAACATTTGGCCCCAGAGGTAAGGCCTCAGTCTCTCTATTGACCACACAATTGCTAACCCTTCTAAATCTGTAGATCCATAATTGTGTTCTGGTGTTCGTAATGTTCGACTAATACACGACAGTAACTGCGTTTGTTCGCCATCAGCGGTGGCATTATATTGTAAGAGACTTCCAGCTATTCCATCGTAAGAGGCATCTGTTCTAAGATCAAGACTCGTTTTTGGGTCATTATGAGCCAATACTGGTGGTCGAATAACTCTGTCTATTATAGTCTTAAAGGCCAATTGTTGTTCCCCTTGCCAGACAAATGGTTCCGTTATTCTGAGGAGTCTCACCAATGGTTAAGCGATTCCTGCGAAATTCAAAATAAAAGGACGGTAAAACAAAACAAAGCCCAGAAATCCTTTAACTTATTTCACATTCGTAGGTACCGGGAAATTGACCAATGATTTGGTGCGTTCTGGATCTGGTATTATTCCCTCCTTTGAGACTTCGAAATCCAAGAAACGAAACTGATCAATAGAACATTCGACATTTGCCGGGATGTAACTGCACTCCATATTCCTTTAATCGATTGAACACCATTAACATCTGTTGCACGTGTTCATCGAAAGTCTTAGAAAATACAGCGATGTCGTCCAGATATCCAAAACATATCAATCGATTTAAATGCACTAATATTTTTGCAATCACTCTCGAACTGGTGGCCGGTGCTCCTTTTAACCAAAAACTGCTTACATTAAACCGGAATACTCCCAAATGGCAAATAAAAGCACTCTTGTCTTTAGACTCCGGTGTCAACTGTATCTGGTTATACATAGAACGGCCGTCTAAAGTGGAGAACCATTCGTTTCCGCCCATGAGGTCAAGTCCATCGTCAATCCTGGGAAGTGGGTACGGGTCCGTTCGCGTTTGTTTGTTCAATTTCCGATAATCGATGCAAAGCCTCATCTTGCCTTCCATTCCTCGTTTCTCCACTAAAGTAATAGGAGCACACCACTCACCATATGAAGGTTCAATAATTCCCAACTGTAGCCACTCAATAACAATCTCTTCTACCTTTTTCTTCTCAGTCTCCGATGTGCGATATGGTGATTGGTTGATCGGTTTAATATCGGGTGGAACATCGATATGATGGAAAGCGTCACGTATTATGCCATAATTCTCGCCGTCGAACGCGAAACGATTGCGGTGCTCCTATAATAATTCTTTAACAGCTCTTCTTTGAGGTATTGTTAGTTCAGAGTTCACATCAAAATGGGACAAATAATTAGCGGGCATTTCTTCCTTTAAACAACAGATGAAACTCTATGATCGGTTTGTAACGGCCAAAATCCTAATCATGCCATCAATAAAACAATTATAACTCTCATAATCTGCTTCACTCCCGTGGAAAATCGTTGTCGTGTTCGCGAACAGAACTTTTCATAATACGTGTTCAATGACGACTGTGGTTTTGGGGATGGTTTCAGCTTTTGTTACTCTAAGCCCCGATCTTAGTTCAATAGTGGAATGCGACGAAAATGACTAAAAAACTTTAACTTAAACTTTTAAACGATTTTCTAGAAGTTTCTAGAAAATCGTCGTTAGCGCCGTTATGCGCTTTTATATAAAATATAATCATTGTATTGTTTGCTAACGAAGCGTTAACTTGAAAATAATTTTTGTGAGCTTTCTCTCACTGTATTTATTTTTATATATATATATATTTATGGTTAATATTTGATGCTGTTTTTGTCATTTAAATACATTTAATATAACACTGTTTTGATCTGTTCTGCTGTGTGCTTAACTGTGTGACGCTTGACTCCACTGGAACCGCTGGTCCGAGCGGCACATCTCTGAGTTGGCGTTTCGCCGTTAATTAAGTATGCGTTTATAACGCGTTTTGTTTATTTATTTAATAAAATATTATTAAGCATATGCCACGCGTTTGTGTCTTTTTTTTGGTACCAACACCGGTGCCACTGACCCCCAGGTTCCCCTAAGGTTTGGGCGTTTGGTTTTGGGGTGGTTTCGTCGCGACTTCGTTTGGTATCGTTTCAATAGGCTTCAAAGTTCGATTTTCCAATAAAATTTTCGCTGTCTTTTCCAGACCAGTAGCGCCACCAACAACACTAAATCCTATAGCATGCTCGTTTTCTTTGATCTCAGTTAACTGATCGATCATCGGATCAGTTATATTAACTGTTACCCAACTGGCCTGTTGTGGGGGTAGTATGGAGATTTTCTGTAGATACACTGATCGACTGTATCTCTCCTCTGGTGTGTCTTTAACCATAGCACACATTTGACTAAAGTTCTGGGTCAGTTCTTCTTCATTCTTATTAACCTCTCTCCTTATGGCAGATATTTCTTTAGTGATTTCATTTACGTGATAACTACCATTTTCGGTTATCATTTTGTTGTGGGAAATCTTCTCCGTAGGTTTCTTAACGGTTATGACGTGGTCGACATTATAACCCCACTAAGTACTGTGATTGCTTAACTGTTGTATTTTAAACGATTTATTGCAATTCTCCAAGTCTTCGAAGAAACATATTTTCTTAATCCCGCCAATTACTACTAAGTCGACGCTTTCAATATAGTCGCATTCCAATATTAATCGCGTTTCCTGTTAGCTCATTATGAACGCAGGGATTTTAACTAATTTGGTTCCAAGTTGATTGGTAATAAAGCTTCACTATTTACTGTGCATTAGAATTATCTGCTAACGTAAGTTTTATTGGCTTTATTTCTCGAATAGATGCTGGGATGGTTTCAACGATATCCGGGGATGTAATGGTGATCGAGGCACCTGTGTCCAACAAAGCTTTTATCCAAACTCCATTTAAGATCACATTCAGCCAAAACAAGTTATTCGGTGGTGCTCTGAATAGATGCCATATATGCTGATTGTCCAATGACTTCGGTATAGTTTCGACATGTTTTAAGCTGTATAAAACTCTAGAACTGATCCCGTTTTCACCATCCAACGGCCTATTAGTCAGTGGTAACGATAGCTCAACCGCTTCGCAAACGTCTTCACTTACTCGTGCCATCCTCGCAGACGGACTATGAAATTGTGTTGATCGCGCCTCAAAATATAGGCCCTTGAACTCATTTTTCCTAACTCTGGGTTCTGTCACTATTTTAGCTGCCGTCTCACGCGTCGCTTCCTTTTACGTCTTACGTCTCTCCATCAACTGCTGGTCACGAATGGTTTGTATGCGTTCTCTATCCCTGGGTTGTTGACATCTTTTAACTGGGTGTCCTCTTTTCATACAGTTGTAACAAATCCTATCAGCTTCGTTGTAATTTGGTCGTTGTTCACGTCTCTGCGGTGGTCTAGGTTGGAATCTCGACGGTTGAGTTCCCTCAAATCTGTCTCTTCGAAACCTCTTGAATTGACGATTATCTTCTGGACTCGCCTTAGGTTATGTCTCTCTTTTTCTACGATACTCGTAAGTATCGTCGACAGACATTTTCACATCAATGAGCTGTTGCATATTATTACACATAGCCAATAGCCGTTGAAGTTGATTATAAAAGGCGTCCATGCGATCGATATATTCGTACAGCCCTTCTCCGAATTGCTGTGTTGTGCGCGTCAATTCTTCTAGAATGTGTTCGTCTGAGTGATCCAACTGATACCGACTGGTGAAATGATGTCGAAACTGATTCCATGATGACGGACATCCACCGATGTGTTGGTATTGGGCGTCAAATCAGTTCAGCGCCGTATCTGTTAGTGAATCTCTAATCTTATGGCATTTGGTGTATTCGTCCCATTGATTGCCATTGGCCGTTGTATTATACTGAATTAACCATATACGAGCTTTAGAAACTGTGCCGTTAAATTTAATGGGAGCGGTTTGATGAGCCGACACCGTATGGTTCACATTCCGTGGCCCTAAACGCTGATGTACTGGAACTCTTTCACTCACCGTCTCCACTGAGTTGTCGAACTGATCGCTCCCATAGACGGCACTATCGTATTCATAGGCGCCCTCACTGTATGTGGAGCGCGCATTGTCTATTTCGGGTGTTAATGGTGCTCCATGTCTTCCACGTCCAAGTCCTCCATAACGACCGGTAATGATAGGTATCGTGGTATTGTGTGAATTGGTTATAACGCGTCTTCTCAGGCCGTGGACATCATAAACGGTACGTGCACTTCCACTTCCATCTATGCTATCATCCCGCGTCGGTCTGCCAATTTCGCGGTTGATACGGGCACGACCCCTAATGGCCCCTCTAATAACACCTCTGCCTCTTCCTCGCAATGCGGTTTTTATCTCCTCAAATACGGGTGACTATCTAACGCGTGACTCCACTCTTCTACCTCAAGCACGGCCTCTAACTCTTACCCTTGTATGGCTATTAGCCGCTTCTTGATGGCGAATCCGTTCACGTGTGCCATCCATCGCAATCTCTACTAAGGGGGAGTCCCGTCCACTAGTTCTTGTACGAACTATTCTGCGATTTACGTTCATGGAAGTTGTGTATTTCTAATAACTATGCACACAACGGGCACACTATATAACTACGTTATTATTCACTTGAAAATTTCAGGATTTGTCGTTAGCGGACAAAGTTCACTTCGAAATCCTTGCAGTAGGCTCGCCAAATGTAAACTGGCAAAAGGGATAACGGCTTTTTTGGTCGTTTCCGCTCAGTTTCCGTGAATAAACTAATTAATAAATTCACACTTTAGTTCGGTTAGTAACTTTATTTATTAAACACGTACAAAAATATAAAATATAATTATCTTCGGCAGTTCAAAATGGCACTTATGAGGTAATAATTGTAAACTGGCAAAAAGGATAACGGCATTATTGGTCGTTTCCCGCTCAGTTTCCGTAAACTAAATACACAATAACTTTACACACTTTAGTTCGATTAATAAGTTTTATTAATAAACGCGTACAAAATTATAAAATGTTATAAACTCCGTTACATCAAAATGGCACTTATGAGGTATAAATTGAATAAATTGGGACACAAAATATCAAAATAATGAGTAAAATAATTATTAACAGAATAAATCGCTAATTTTGTTAATAATAGGAACAAAATTGTAATCGTAATATTTAGTAATAAGATAATGAATAAAAATATAAAATTTCTAAATAATAAATCCAACACTTCTCAAACTGTCGCACATCCGAACCGTTAGACTCTTGGATCGAATCTCTCCCTCATCGCTGCTTTCGTCTTGTATTTCCATTCCTAATGCGTTCGTGTTCGTTCTCCATTGGTCAGCGTTTGAAAGTTTGAAGTTTTGGACTGTTGAGGTAATAAAGTAATAAAACAATAAATCGTAGTTATGTGCCACATGTGTAACGGTCATCGCTTTCATGGAATCATCTCTTAGCCACTTAATTCGATTACATCTTCCGCACCATCAGAAGGAGGCGTGTCCACACGCACTGCATCGAAACGATTGATGTAGAAATCCGGCGTTTCCAGATCTTTAAATTTTTCTGGGATATTTCGGCGCAAATAAACGGGAACTATATCGTATGGTACGCGCTGTGGATTAATTTCAGCTCCCGCTTCAGCGATTTTTGAACTGATTACTGTCGATCCGTCGGTCATTCCAAATCGTACTTCTCTGACCTGTCCTTCCTGGCTGAAGTTAATGGGGATCTGACGCTGATCCATGTCATCAGGTTTCTCATATCGTTCCATCACTTCTTGATTAGTCCAGATTCGAGATCGAAAGCCAGTCCCCGCTACAACTGCCGTTACTCGTTGTACGGTGGTGGTGGTCACGCTCCTCTCTTGTCTCAACTCGTTCTCTCGTTCTTCCAATGCGTCCTGCCTTCGGATGAGTGCCAGATGGAGATTTTCCTTTTTTTTGTTCCTGCTTAGCGATTAAAAATCGGGTCGGGTAATCGGGTGCTTTAAGCTTAATTATCGAGTATGAATTCGGCTCAAATATTTTACGTAAACTATCACCAAATTTAATGACTGGTTTTATTTTCAGTATTCGTGATAAAAATTTACAGATGAACTTTGTATAATTATTTTATACGATTATTACTTGATTTGTTTACTTAAATTTGGGTAAATTCGGGCAATGTAGTAAAATCGGTTAAAATAAAGAAAAAATCGGGCACAAATTTTTTGACTAATAATTTCATAAAATACGTTTATGCAAGCATGGTCTTATGGAAAAAAGTAACAAAATTATCGAAAACTGGTCGATTCGGGTTTTAAACTTAATTTCGGGTAATTTCGGTCAATGTAGTCTAATTCGGATAAATTCGGGTATAAATTATCCTATTTCAGGTCATCAAACAATTTATATCGGGCGGTCCCAATCGGACCTTCAATTTGTCAAATAAATAGGCTTAAGTCGAACTAACTTCAATTTTTCACGCCAGAAAATTTTAGCAATTACACATTCAAACCTAGAAAATGGTAAAAATCTATAATTCAGGTTTTTTTACTTCAGTAGTAATTACAACGAGTTATTTATTGTACATAAAAAACTGAAAAATTCATGAGAAAATAACTTTTCATATAAATTAGTTTTAAGTTCTTCAGTTTAACGAAAGAATTTAAAAACACGTTCGATAAAATGAATATTGAAACCGTGTTACGGTATGTGCTGTTATGTTAGCGATTTACTTAACCGAATGAAAAGTTCATTAGTTCACGGAATTTGACAGCAATCCTAAGGGCAGGTATTTTACTGAATAGTTAAGTTTATATGATACTGTTAGTTACACTATATTACGTACACAAATACATTTAAACTATTATGAGTTGGCAGCAAATTTGAATTTATTGAACAATTCATTTCTACAAATAATAACAAATATTTATATTCTTTAAACATAATCGTTTGGAATTAATTATAAATCATTTAATTAATTATAATCAAATTGAATTAAATGCTGTGATTATACAACATCTGTTAAAATAGATTTGATTTCAACTAAATTAATAGATAGTTACGTTAATACCGTATTTGTTAGTAACACGTGTACAAGTATTTGACATATTTGTCAATATCATGTAAATAGAGAACTGTCAAACTGTCAAAACGTTAACATCATTTAAGTGCAATACTATTGTTGTTTACTAGTTTATAGTTTTATCAAATTAATTGTTTATGTTAATAATGATCAAAATATTACGAAAGTGTTTAATTCTTAATTCGTTTAATACACGAAAATTGTTATTATTTGATAGCAATCATTACAAATATATCAAAAATAAATCAACGATTAATATATTGCGAACTTTTAATACAAAGTAAGTTATATTATAATGTTGTAATCATTGTTTTTAGATTAACCAGAGTTTCTTATGTTTTAGACAATATTATGGTTCAAAAACGAGCGAATCATTGGAGGAATCGGTGGATGAAAATACGGAAACTGTTAATAATGAGAAACAAGAATTAATTTGTTTCGATAAAACTTTTGATATTATATTAAAAAATATAATCGAATCGCCGCTTAAATCTAATCCTGAATTAAATGAGACATTCAATTGGATTAATAAGGTATTAAAGCTATTTTTTAAAATTGTTTGGTTTAAGAAACATTTCTACTAACGTTCAAAAATCAAATCAAAAATATAATCATAAGTCATAATTTGTATAAATACTGAAAGGTTGTTCAATATAACGTACCGAAAGGTAAACGGAATCGTGGATTGGCATTAGTAATGTCGTACCGGTTGTTATCGCCATTAGAAGAGCAAACAGTTGAGAATCTAGAATTGGCGCGAATACTTGGCTGGTGTGTGGAAATATTACAGGCATATTTCTTAGTGATCGACGACTTGGTTGATCAGTCTATTACCAGAAGAGGACAACTTTGCTGGTATAGACAGGTAACCATTTATACGTTTACTAATTTGTAAATTCCAATACTACTGTATTTAGTTTTACATTACATTTGCATACCGTATTTACTTGTAATATGTAGGATAGCGTTGGTCTAATTGCTTGTAATGACGCTATTCTATTAGAATCTAGCATTTATTACATTCTTAAGACTCATTTTAAAAACAAATCATATTATGGCGACATTTTAGATCTTATGCTGGAAGTAAGTAAATATTTAATTGAAAAAACTTTTTGTGTATTATGTTAATTGCAACGTTGATTAAAGATAACGCGTTTAACATCATATGGTCAATGTCTGGATTTACTATCGAACCCTCCGGGAAGGAAACCCGATTTTAATAGATTTACATCCGAAAGATATTCCGCAATTGTAAACTACAAGACAGCATATTATTCATTTTGTTTACCGGTTCGGTTAGCTATGTATATGACAAATTGGACCGACAATAACGCACACTTATCCGCTGAAAAAATTTTGTTAAAAATGGGTCACTTTTTTCAAGTTCAAGACGATTATTTGGATTGCTTTGGAGATTCAGAAGTGATCGGCAAACTGGGCACTGATATAGAAGATGGTAAATGCTGTTGGCCTGTGGTCACTGCACTCCAAATCGCAAACGAACAACAACGACAAATTCTCAAAGAAAACTATGCGCTTCACAACACTGAAGCGGTTGCCAAAGTTAAGAGCGTTTATCAACAATTAAATATCGATTCAATTTATAAGAAATATGAAGAGGAAACGTATCAGGAATTATGTCGACTCATTAAAGAAATAACACTTGCGTCTACATTACCATCTAATATTTTTTACGGGTTTCTTTCCAAAATATATCGAAGAAATAAATGAATGTTTTAATTAATTTAATGAATAAAATTATGAATATAAACACATTTCAATTCTATTAAATGAGAAAATTTGTTAAAAGCGATGCAGATTAAGGTATTTGAATAAAATTTAAATTTAACGGGTTATCTCATCTTATCTCTACCGAAATAACAGAAACTAATACCGGTAATAACAGTACAGCTAATAGTAATTATTTATTAAACTTTCAATATTAACAATTAGTTTTGATTATAAATAAAACATATTTAAATGTTAGACCAGGGAAATGTCATGGGCTGAGGGTTTTGGAGATAAGACATGACAACAGCAGATATTGATAACATAAAACTGCTTAATATTTGTTTGGTGTCGTCATTAATGCGTGAATTGGCGAAACTAATGCTCGAACAAAACAATGCGATCCAAGAACACCACTTCAATTTCATCATTAGACCACACATACTGAATAACATACTCAATACATTCATATAATCAGGCGTTGGATCGTCTCCTACTGTACTGCCAGTCGCTATTCCAGCTGAAGATGCCATCGATTTATATCTACAACAAACATCATATATATTTGTATATCCTATAGACATATACTATTAAATCATACAAACCGTTGAATTTTATCAGATCTTCGCGGATCGTTATTCGTTGAAGACATGGTTAATAATTAGATCGTAATTTGGCGTTAAATAATTTCACAAACAACGTGTTATATACGTTACACAAACTACGTCTCATTATAAAACTATCGTTTCATATTTACTGGGAAAGCACTCGGTGTGTGTTGTGTATTTGACTGTAGTAGTAGTCGGACGTTGTAGGTTACGACCGAAGAAGTGCGACAATGAAGAAGACCGCCAATGATGACCACTGCTGAGGAAGAATAGAAGAACCACGAGACCACAACCCTTACCACTGTTCACGAGAGTGAAAACTATGCTTAAGCATAGGCAGTCAAACGGAATAGAAAATAGCACGCATTCAGTATACAAAGTACTTTAATAAAATATAATAGTATGCATTGAAAAACATAACGTGAAAAGTAAACAATGCAAACACATTGAAAGTTAGCATACGAGTGACACGTGTAATAAGTTAATACAAAGTAAGCATCAGTATGACTAATATGTTATACAGTAATAAGTCATAACCAGTACACTATTGAATATAATTGTGAGTATGAAAAACGTTTACAGTTATTAGTGATGTGACGGTGAGTTCACATACACTACAGTGTGTTAAACCGATTTTATTTAACCAAACTTTGAATCAAGAAGAGCTAATCTAAAAATAAGTTGATTTTAATATATTGATAGAAATAAGATCAAAATTATTAACTGCGGAATTTAGCTGCATTTATAAATGATAATTTTCGTATATTTACCATCAAAATTTTTTTGAAAATCTAAAAATAGTTTAACATTAATTTTATGCAACTAAATTTAAAATTTTTAAAATTCTTTAAAGTTCTATGTAGTCGATGTTGAAGAGCAAAATTGTGTTGTTTATAAAATTGAGTTCTTTAAACTAGATGTTAATAAATGTTTGAATTACCCGTCCTGTTTTGTTTTGTTTAATTTTTAGTTGCTTTCTGAAAATATTTGAAACACTTAATTTCAATTAATAAATAATTTTTATAAACCCTTTGCTAAAATAAACTGACTCGAGAATGCTTTCAGAAAATACAATTAATTTATAATAAATACTCAAAATAAGACACGAATTATTCACATTAATTCGATCAATTATAAATTTTCAGGATTTTGTGATCAATCATATTTTTGTATGACAATCCTGAAAAATCTTGTACAAATTTTCTCAATCCCGACCCTGTCCTGTCCTGTCCCTATAAATTTTTCATGTCTACTTTAAACAATATTATAAATTTTTCAAGTATTTATGTTTTTTCAAAGGCAAAAGTATGATACTAAAAGTTAGGTAAAAATTTTTCAATTCACCCGACCTGACCATTTCAATTCCCTATGAGAAATAGAAAACGTGCCTGAATTAAGGTATTCTTAATGAAATATTTCATTTAGAAAAATGGATTAAAAATCAAGTATTTAATTTCATTTGTAATTACTAGGGCTTTGAAAATTGTTAACTAAAGATTTAATTTTTCAAAATAATTTCTTAAATCTACCCAATCGTGACGTAATGTTTATCATTAATGATATTAAATTAACTTAAATTTTTCTAACTAATTTTGAAATTTTTTCTAACGAATATTTAACGATTTGGCACTGGTTTTTCTAACGATTTTAAAAGCCCTAGTAATTACATTCATTTCATTTTAACATTACAGTACATTTAAAAACATTAAAAAGGTTTTAATTTTTAAAAAATCCTTCAAATTTTAATATTAATTACTGTTTTCAGATTTCAAATTAAATTATCTAAAACAAAAATTGCGATATTGAATGTGATAAAATTTGTTTAATAAACTTTATTTATAAATATATTACAATTGAGAAAATTATATCACAAAAGAACTTTTTCTATACATACTTAGTTATTTTAAGTATCCGCGAATAACATTAATGTTTATATTGTAAACCAGTTATGGTAAAAAAATAAGTTATATAAATTTGTTTTTACAGCTATTTAAACTATATTATATCAATAATTAATGTGAATCTACATGTGATACGATAAATTAAGAAATAATGCGTCTAAAGGTATAAACACTAATTTGCATGTGTTTGTTATAAGAATCATAAGCTTATTTGGCACATAAAATAATAATAATAATAAAATATAATCATATATTTTGCATTTTGATTGACAATTTTGTTTAGATAGATCACTACTGGTACGTAACCTTTCATTTTAAACACGTATTAGTGAATTGAAACTAAGACTAGTTAATAGTTAATTAGTAATAACTTAACATCTTTTTACACGAATATACTATAATTAAGTAAAGCTTTAAATTAGAGTAAAAAGGATCAGTTGGGCACAATGTTACATAAAATTAGTAAATATTATTGAATACCATAAGATCATGAGTGTTAGCTTTAATACAGCAACAATTTTTATTGAATTATTAATTCGAAAAAATTGAATGGCTTTTGTTAACATAACGATAGTTGTCAATACTAGCAAATCTAAAAATATTGTTTTCATTCATTAAGTGAATTGTAATTGTGTTTTAAGTATACTGTTTAAAGTAGTTAAAAGTCAGTAGCACTTTGTATATAATTTGATGGTTTAATATTAAATTGAATTATTTGAAAACATGACCAAATTTTGATAAATGTTGCCAATTTATGTTTAGTCCCAATAATTAGAAATACAACTGGAATTATGCACATTTTTTCATTTTCATATGGATATAGTGAAATAATCTATACGATTACCATTACCTTCCATAGCACATCATTAGTATACAAATTTGAATGATATTGCAAAAAGCATTTCTTTATTAAAACTTTAAATAAAATAGTTTTTGATATCAATTGAAAGTATTAAATATTAGACCATAAAATTGTCATTTTTCGTGGATATTGAAGATCACACTTCACAACCGCTGACAGTCAAAACCTAAAATTGCTTGTATTATATTTGGCGCGTGAATTAACGAAACTAATGTTCGGACAAAGCAACGCAATCCAAGACACCATTTCTTTTTGATCATAAAATCCACACATACTGAATAACATTCTCAATAATCATATTCATAAGCTTATAATCACGTGTTGGATCGTCTCCTACTGTATAAAACCAGTCAACTTGACATCGATTTATATCTAATCAATTATACATGAATATCATAGTTAATACAACATATCTATGATATTAGACATCAATCTATACAAACCATTGAACTTTATATCAGATCTTTGTGGATCGTTATTCATAGAAGATATTATTAATAATAATGTGTTTTAATATCACAGCCAATATAATAATAGTTGCATTCCTTATGTTAGTTGATTGCGATGATTTCGCCGCATTTTCAGTTTGCATTGCACTGTTCGTAGTATTCAAGTCTTTCCTCGTTAACCTATCTGTATAAACATAAACACTGTAAACAGTAATATCAAACTATAAAAAAACTAATATAAGCCATAAATAAACGTTATGCTTAAATAATTCTATGATAACATGACTGAATGAATAGTTTTATAACTAGTAATACTCAATATGTGTTTAAACCATTGAAAAACCGAAACAAGGATATTATCACTTTACAATTTTAAGCAAAACGACATATGCTTATAAACAGTTTTTTAACGTCAAATTTTTTAGAGCATTCTAATAAAAAACTTTCAGTCAATCGATCTGTACTGTCTCTATCATATAAGCTTTTTAACTTAAATATTCTGCTCAGATACCCATTTATCCCATTTTTTAATAAATTGTTAACAAACGGATAGGAGTTCTGATTTTACTGTACATAATATAAATAAAATTGCGAATTTAAGTTCGTGTCTATTTTTGATCGTGAAATGATTTAATCGAAATAATTGGGTATGATTTATATTCAAAATGGGATACGTTTAATGCTTATAAAATAAAAGAATATAAGTTATTAGGAGTGCATATGCTATAGTTTAGGTATCTGTGGTTAAGCTATGGGTCTGACCTATACCTTCTCCTAGACCTGTCTGACCAAAAATTACTTGCTTAAATTCAATAAGTTTGCGAGACCGCTTCATACAGTGAGAAAAATGAGATATGGAAGACGAAGACGGCGGCGATGACGCTGTTGCCGATCCTGACAATAACGATAATAAAGATGTTGTTGATGTTGACGTTGTTGTTGTGGTTGGCGTTGGCGTTAACGATATTGATGATGATTGGCTTGATTCGTATTTTACATTTGGTGATTGAGCTTCTGGAATAAAAAATGGTGTAACATCTTCATTATAGGAGAATGTGGGTTGAACTGAATGAACTGATGGGTATAATAACGAATTATTATTCGATGATGTAATGGGCATAAGCGTAATGTGTGGTCGTCTCGTTGTTGTTGGAGAAGACGCTCTCCCTTAATATGGAAATACAGTATGCGTTTAGTATATAATACGGTAAAACTAAATGCATAACGCATTACAGCAAAAAATACTTTACAGTGCATTCGCTTTTTAATTTTGCTCACAAAACAGACCACACACAGAATGTAACGAATTAAACAACACAACAGACACACACAACACAAGAACACAAACTTACCATCAATACAGTGATATTGTACTTCTAAATATTTAGGTGTTCCTGGACACGGATCTCCAAATATTTTACTCGACACTAGAACACTACAATTTGATTTTTGACTGCATCTATCAATTAAGATAATATTCTAATTAAAATCGTATTTAAACTGTGATTTTATGATTTTGCTCATAAAAATCATGTATAATTTTAAAAATGTTTTTGGTTGAAATAGTTGTCAAACCTGTCTTGCATGATCAGAAATGAACGGTAAGACATGCAATTAACACTCAAATCTAATCTTCCGCCATCATTGCAAAAGCTAATACTAAATCGTCCATAATTTGCGCGAACCAAGTGAATGGTTGTTCCCTCGGAGCACAACAGATGCAAAGGATTGCCTTCACATGCATACGTTGTCTTATACGTTATTCGACCTATAATGCAATCAATACATCATTTATAACGTCATATTCTAAGCTATAACATCAATATATTATTATTACCACACTTTTTCGGAATATTACAGTCAGAATATAACAATTTCGTTTGATAAAAGAAATAGTGATTATCGGAAGATAATAAATACTGTAGTAATACGTTACATATATGAGCAACTTTTACCAATTTATTTGCTTTAATATTTTATCCTATTATTTGTTACGGTATCGCCCAATAAATTTTATTTTTATTATATTCTTTATTTATACTTTGATGGTTCATAATTAAAATTTAAACGCTTAAAATAAAGTTTAAGGGCATATTTACGCCTTTAATCGCAAACAACGTTTATTTAAAACTTTTCATAACAAAAACCAAGAGATAATTATAAGTAAACGTTAAAAACTTAAGAAAACGACTTTGACATCATTAAGAATAAATACATAGGTATTTATCAAAGTAACATATTTGAAGTGCTATTCCACAAAATATATTTCTGGAGGCAATGTAATGTTAAATACCCACAGCACAAATGAAAGCAGTCTTTACATTACTGTATAATAGGCGACTAAAAAGTAAACTTAAAAATTCATTCTACATTTTAACGCACAGATTATTTTAATTATCAAAAAAATGTGTTCGAAATTACGATTAAAATAACTATTAATAACTGCTATTATTAGGTTAATATAATTATCGAATATCCGCTTTTGGTTCGATTTTCGGTACATACGTTTAAAAAAAGGTTTAGTCCGAAAAAGTGAGGACACAAACAACTTTGATTATTACCTCTGACTAGCATTGGTGGTCTTATTGAGAAATTTGATACAAAAACTATAAAAATATAAACAAATTCAAAATAAATAAAACATAATAATAACAAATCGCGAGCTAAAAAAAACATGCAGTAAAATATATGTGAAGACAATAAAATTAATTAAATAAAACGATTAAAGTTAACAAACAAAAAATAACGAAATAATTTAGCGATAAAAAAGCGAAATAAAAGGGTTAATAAACTGGTTATTCGTATGATATGGCAAACCTGTATTATATTATATTAATGATAACTACATTACTGGTTATGCTAGTTATTACTAATCATAAATTTTCGTTTTGAAATTTTTTTGCAAAAAAGTTTTACTTTGTTTTCCCAGTGATATCCAAATATTGATGGCGAACAATATACAGATCACTAACCAATAATCGTATAGTAAATGTTTCATAACATAGTAATTAATAGTGATTCGCATTTTCTAATGATTTGGACAACAATCGCAATGGCAATCACAATCACTACCATAATATGAATGTGATCGTCGTTGCCATACAGTACTGTGTCTGCGAAAACACTTCAACACTGCTTTATATGGAAAATGGCGTAAACTATCTGTCACTACAAATCACAAACATTTAACTAATATTATCGAATTAATCGTTAAGTAATATCTAATCGTTTTGTCAATAAATACTCGTTTAAATTGCATCACTAGTTATTTTGATCAAATCAAATATGTTTAGTTCATGAACACAATGAAACGTTTGCAGACATATTTCAGGCTATAATGGTATGCGTATATGCGTAGTGCTTAAGCGTACATGTATACCAATGCCTATGTCTATGTCTATGCTGTGAGTTAACTAAACATCCAAACTTCAATATCACTGATGCACACACACACTCAATGCAAACTACAAACTGGCTGTGCTGTGCTATGTGTGAAGTCTTCAAACCAACTCAACCTCTGTTACAAACTGATGATCCCTCCCATCACTATTCTTCCAAATACTTTACTGCACAAAACTTTATAAGTTATTTAGAATAATATTAAAGCGCATGGATTTGAAATCAAAGTCCGTTCATCACTTATTTTAATATTTAATAACAAAACATTAACAAAACATTAATAAAACAACAATTAGACAACTTTTATTAATTTAGGCAATATTTATACTAAATTTAGATACAAAGAGGTTTTTGACTAAATAATATTCGATGTATGTTATGTTAATGTAATTATGGTTTTACGCCTCAGAATTTTTGTTGTTCGATCTCATTTGGAATCGAATATAATTATGATTAAGCAAAAAAAGGAATACATGATCGAAAAACACATTTATTTATTTTAAAAATTGAATAGAATTAATTTTAATTTTACAAATTATTTTTATTAAGTTTGTCTATTTTAAAACAATTAATAATTGATTGAATTTTTTAAAACATATTTTAATTCCATTTATTTATGTGGTTTTGCATAAATGTTTTCTAATTAACCATATTATTCAAATTTGGTTGCATAAACTGAATCAAACTAAATTCTAGTCTCCATATAAAACGGATTTTGTAATCTCCGTTTGATCGTCCAAATCGAGCCTCAAATCCAAATACAATTCGTTCATTAATATTAAATAAGTAAATATTTATAAATAACATTTTTGTAAAAATATAGTTATTAATTCTTTTAATTAATCAAATAACAATTCAAATCACAAACGAATGCTTTTATTTAGACACATGCCTTTTATAGTTTTACATTTTCAAAAATTATTAAAATATAAAGATTTTTAAAGAAACTTTATTAACTTTTTTCAAAATTTTATATAAATTTAATATAAATGTTTAAAAAATCTATACAAGTACTCAAACACAAATGCAATAAAGTTAATAAAGTTTCTTTAAAAATCTTTATATTTAAAGTGTATAAAACAGTTTTATTATTTTAAGGTTTTATTTTGCACTAAATATTCTTTGCAAAAACAATATTTTAATAAAAAATTTTTTTCGTAATATCTTTTAAATGTGTTGTTGAAATCAATTTCATTTATTTTAATGAACCATTTTAGTGACAAATAATAATTTTATGATTCATAATTATCTTTTTAAATTAAAATAAAATTTTTAAGATGAATTATTTAAATAAACTAAAATTTTAAACAGTTAATTAGTATATAATTTTATATCAATTTAATTTACTTTTTAATAATACAATGTTTTCTTTGCTTTAAAAGTCTCCAAACTGTCGCGAGAATAACTATAAATATATATATTTGTTTCATTATGTAACATATAGTATGTGTGATTTTTATAAACTTTAAGATTGTTATGTTTTATTTCTTTAAATAAATTACTTAATGAATTTCTTTTAAAATCGTCAATTACTGTAAATTTCTTTAAAAATGTTTAGACAAAAATAAAATAACATACATATACTGTATATTTAATATACAGTATATTAATTTTTTCGAAACTAAACTTACTATGAATTACAAAAACTCAAAAAAAAATCTCATCGAATATGAAATAAATATTTTATTTCAGTAAAATAAATACTTAATTTAAAAATTAATGATAAAGGTTTATCAAGTTTAGAAATTTTTACGAGAGACTATTATAAGAAAATTATGAGATACACTAAATTAAAAAATATAATAATTTTTTCTAATTTAAATAATGTTTTATGTAACCACCAAATTAAAAAAATTTTTATTCCCAAATAACCACCAAATTTTTAAGTTTTATTAACTCTGTCTTAACAATTTTTAATAACTTAACAATAATTTGAGTAAAAACCACCAAATTTCTTGATTTGTTTTAACCAAAAATCCGCCATCTGATGATTATGCACTAATTATTAATCCAAATATTGTAATAAAATATAGAAAAATGTATATGTAAAATAGGTATTAAAAAATGATTTGATATACACATTAGACTTTATAATCGTGAAAAATTGAAGGCCCGAGCCAGATCTAAGCCCGACATACTCAAACCCGAGCCCGACAAAAGTCCGAAATATTTAAATTTACAAAGCCCGACTCGGCCCGATTTTTATTCATAAATATATTTTAAATATGATCGCAAAGCTAAATTAAAATTTTATTCAATTTTCTTCGTTATAACACTATTTTATATAGATTAATATTCATTTATGATTATTCGAATTTTATATTACAATATTTTATTAATTTGTATATAAAAATATGGTATATCTCAATACTTTCTTCCAAATTAAAAGTTTTCGGGCTTTATGTTTTTTATGACAAAAGCAAGGCCCGACCTAAGGAAGCCACATTTAAGCCAGAGTCCGACAAAGCCCGACAAGTTATGTCGGGGGCCAGCCAAGGCCCGAAAAATAAGGGGGCCATTAGAAACTCTAATACACATTACTAAGGATGTGAAAAACAGGGACAAAAAAGTGGAAAAACGGGTGGGAAATTGGGAAAATAAAAATAGCTATAAAAACTATATTTATTTGTAAATAAATCAAAATTTGAAAGGTTTTAGATCAAAATACTTATTTATTTAATAAAAGACAAATTTTAAATAAATTTTAAAATAAATTTTATTTATTTTATTAGCACTTTTGAAACAGAATGAATTTTTATTTTAATTAAAATACCATTCAAAATTTATTAATTTTTTAAAGAACTCTGTCATAAATTGTTTTTAAGAAGTTAACAAATAGAAAATTTTGTAAAATGGTTTAACTTTTCTTTAATTAATAAATTATTCTTTCAATGTATAGTTAAAACTGGAAAATCGGGAAAATTAAAGTTATATAATTTTAATTAACGAAAGTTAATCTATTAATTAATAGCATTTTCCCGAAGATCACGAATCCTTTTTTAAAACGGGATTTCCCGCTAAATCACATCCTTACACATTACAATAAATAGATATTCGATTTTGAGATACAATATGAATAACATAAAAATTCTGTTTTCTATTAAATAATATAATTTTTAATTCTGTTCATTATAATAATATAGGCTAAGTTTTAAATTAAATAAAAATTTTATATCAATATTAAAGTGAAGTAAATATTTTGATTTTTACAAATATATATACAGTATTTCATCATACAGTAGATTACTGGCAGTAATGCAGTATTTATTGCATTATTTATAAATACAAACATATTTATGTTTCAGTACTTTTTATTAATCAATTCTTAATTACAAAAAAGTTTGATTCTTTAATTATTAACAATTAAGTTCTTTGTTAGAGCTGTTGATCCGCTAATCAGCCATAATTTATGATAAAAAATTATATATTATAATACAGTATATTGACTGGTTTTGGAATAGTGATTAAGTAATAAATAATAAGTTATCTAAAGGTCAGTGAGAGTATGAGAGTATGATATGTATGGTAAATGCAATACAATGCGTGATGTATTTCCCAAAGTTGACAACGCATCACAGAAGTCGTGATCAAATGATTGCATTTAAGACAAAATCTTAATGTTGATAAGCAATACTAAATACTGAACAGCGTTGCTCTGCGGATACATTTTGTTGTAATTTCTTTTAGGATGTAAGATATTTGCATGAATGCCTTTCTTTGAGCTATCGCTAACGTTAACAAAATAAAGGCCTTCTTTTCACAAATACTTTTCTCTACTTCTTTTCAATTTCGTTAGTTTGTTGAAAAGAAACATATATAGCTATTGTAGGCATACATTAGCCATATGTTCGTAACTATGCAAATGCTGTTACAAGTAAAGTACAAGTCGTACAGAGTTGTACTGTTCTGTGTTGTACAGCGTTGTATAGTGTTGTCCGGTCAGGGGAAATGTTTTATGATCGGATATGTATGAATAACACATATACATACATCAAAATTTACTATACTATTAAAGCTTAACGAGATTATGTGTACTACAGCAGCAGATCTTCTACGGTTTATCGGATTCTATATCCTTATATTTTTCACTCACATTTTTTGCTCGTACAAAACATGGTTAAAAATGAATCTTGTTTAAGAGAAAATTATATGTAAGATTTTATGTAGAAAAATTGATATATACTTTATTCGATTTAATAATCTATGGGAGAATCCTATGGGAACCCAATTCCAAACGAACCCAATTAAATAAGCATTGGTGTTGTGTTTATAGTGCGCAACATTTTTTATACGGTATTTATTTTTTTTGTAATAAGGCTTGTTGTGTGGTCGTCTGTGAGGCTTAAAAGTGCGCTGACTTTCTTTCATCTCTCTCTCTCTCTCTTTCTCTCCCTCTCTCTCTCATTGAATGTTGGGAATATTCTATGTTCAAAATGATCCATAGGCGGTATACTCTTTCTATGCATTGTACTGCTCAAAGGCGCACCTCTGAACGTATCAAATTTAGTGATGCATAAACGAATGTACAATACATACAAACAGATACTTTTAAAGACAGACAAACACAGACACACACCCATTACTGTTGTTTAAAACATATTACTTATCAAATTGATAATTAAAGTTTATCATATTGTAGTACACTATAGTATTGATTTGAGATACGACTCGACTCGAGTCACAGCAACATTTATAACATTGATTCCCAACTCACGATTCATTCAATCGACCAAAAGAACATTTTATTTGATTTGCTGCCAAAAACGAATGCTTTTCCGCCTCAATGGCAGTGAATATCAATTGAGTGATTGAAATGTATTCACAATGAAAGCTCATTAAGAGATGACAACACAGGGGCTGAACCAAACAGTAATTCAGTAATGATGATATACTTTGAAAAGTTTTTAAGTGAATTAATCGATAACAGAAAACTGAGTTTTTAGCAGAAAACTAAAACTTAGCAAAAACATTCGTTTTTTCCTTTATGGTAATTAGAGGCAAAACTTTCAGTATGCCCTCAATAAGCGTGAACCAGGTTTTTGATTCATAGTTAAGTTGTTGCTCTGTTGTTCTGCACAGAACAGCACTGACTGTTGTGTGCTGTGCTCTGCCAGGTGTTACTATCAAATATTTATTAAATGCATTGCATATTAAATTGCTTTTACAGATGTACAAAGTAGTACACACTTGTACGAAGTTGAACACACGATATATTGTGCTTAATTCCATATCATTTAGTGTTTCCAACATCATCTCACATGACTTATGTTACACAAGTTTTTTCTGCTACTCTAAGATCTTTTTCTAAGCATGCAAAAACCAAATCAATTTTCATTAAGCGAATGGGAGCGAGAAAAAACTATTTGCATTATTCGTATGTGCAACGATTGCCGAATAAATAATACAATGAACGTGTTAAATGCCTTTATAACATTTATGCAAATTATGCTCGTCTTCGCTTTCTAGCGTTCAAAACAAAAAGTAACCATACTTTAAATTATTAATTTTATTGTGTTATGTCAACTTTGATTTTTAATCTAAAAAAATTATTTCATGCTAAACTTGTGGTCTATGATTAAAATAAAATCTATACTCAGTGCTGAATGTATGTGTCATTGCTTTCCGAAATATTCAGTAAAATGTGGAATCATTTGAATATATGTAATATTGGAACTTTAAACTTTAGATTTAATGGAGCAAAATAACTAGTTAATGTTCGTCACATGAAAATTTCAATAATGAATTCTTTCGTTCGAAGATTATCATAGGTTTTAGATTATGTTCAAACACAAAAAATATTGTAAATCATGTTTAATTATAATTTAATTAATTTTTTGCAGAGCTTGTTAGTGGAAAAAAATTAATGAACAATTTTAAAGTTGTGATATTAATTGAGTTAATACTGTATTTCAGAATTATTATTCAATTCGATTTTTAGTTATACCTATGGGAGATCGTTTGCGGGTCACCATAAATTTATAATTCTGGAGGGCAATTTCGGGCGCATGATAGAAAAGCTTAATCGGACAATGAGGTTTTCGGGTGGGTAATTTCGGGCAATAAAGATAAAATGTCGTATAATGTAATAAATTTTAATTAATGCTTTATTTAATAATAACTTTAGTAGTTAAGTGTTTAATTGATATATCACGCAAAAAATGTTACATAAAACTATAAAAAAATGGGAAATTTTTATGACAATTTTGGAACAATTTATTCATCAGTTTTAAAAATATGATAGTTTTAAAGCAAAACTTTTTGTTTGTAAATGATTTTTCGGGAAAGTTGCACGGAATAATGTTATTTGCCGGAACAATAAAAATTGAAATCGGCGGACAATTTCGGGCAAAATCGGGCATTGCACACAATCGATATTCCCTAGTTATACCTTACGAGTTGGGAGTAAATCTAAAAATTCAATGCTTATGCCGAAAACAAAATTCATTGTTTGCAATGTAAGACGAAAGAAATCAATTTTATTGACTCTATATTCATATCCTGTAGCGAAGCGATGCCTTGATTCAGTCAATTTCCTATGCAAGACAATAGAATAATAAAGAAGAATGCGTTGAATAGTACGTGTGATGAATTTAGTGAAGACGTTAGCAGAGATTGCATTCGATCAACACTGACTTAAACTAACACTACTAATAAAAACCTCTATAATATTCTACTAATGAAAGAAAGCACAGGTGAATCTCGGATTTAGAAAATTATTGTAAGCTTTAGCTTTAGTACTATAAACTATTGTATCGAGTTTTGTCAAACTTAACTCATAAAATGAGTGTTACTGTAACGTTAAGGTAATACTGTAAGTTTTTATACTTCGAATATTCAATTGATTGCTCACTTACAATCATTTCAATATTTACTGACTAACTTTTTTCCTCTCTTTATTGTGAAATAGATTCAGCTCTCATGAGATCTGATTCCTTCTCAAATAGAGTTTCAACAAAAAAAGCGACGAAAAATAGTCGAAAAAAAGTTAGAATTGCGTTCTTCAAAGCATTTTTATATGCTAGTGATAAAGGCATTCTCTCCGACTTTCTCAAACATCTGATGACAATGATATACTAGTATGACATGTAAGCCAATATGATATTACCCAATACATTATTGTATGATAGGTTATTAGTTATAACAAGTAATACTGTAAAAGCCACTCTCTTTCTATCAAAAAATTTCTAAGTGACAATAATTATTGGCAATACATAACACAAATTAATGAATAGAATCGACGATACAATAAAAGTTACAATAACCACATAAACTAATTTGTAATTATCCGCTTCGAAGATCATTATAATTATGGGTAACTTTTATATAAATGTGTTGCGCGTTCAAACTTACTGCCATTAATTATAAAACATTGTGAGCTTAAAAGAGAAGAGAAAAAACTTTTGGAAATTAAAATGATAGAAAAATCTAAACTAATACACGTATATATAAGCTTATATAATGGTTAATACTTTCTATGATCTGCGATGCGTTAAATGATGTAAAAGCTTATAGAAGTTAGCACAACGTATACATAACATTGTTTTGGGAATCACAAGGGATTATATATATTGCCATTTACACTACACTAGTATACACTTATTATCATAATAATAATAATGATAAATTTTAATTGGAATTAAAAAATAAAGAGAATTATGTAGATATGGAAAGATTTGAGGCAGAATATACTAATTATTAATTATAAATGGTCTAACGATGTCTACTCACGATAATATCAAATATAAAGTATGCGTCCGTAGAGCTGGCAGCGACATATGTTTTAATTAACTATATGTGCATAATATGCTGCTATTAATCTCTATTCATGCTTAAAAGGTGCTTTAGTGCTTTAGTGCTTTAGCCTTATATCAAATCTGACATGTTATGCGTGTTATGCGAGATTCGAGATTCACATAACTATTCGCTAAACAACTTTCATACTTATAAATGCTGTTTAACTTTCAAGTTCAACTTATTCGTTAAGTTATTCTTTATGAATAAGCATTAAACTTTCAATTTCTTGCAGTTTTAATCATATATGATAGAAATTTAAAAGATAACCGCAATATTTTATGATTTTTAGACGTTTTTTATTCAACAGAGAAATTGTATGGATTTTAAAACTAAATCTAAATTTAAAATATTTTAAATGCTTGTTTATGTTAATTATTAATTTACAATTATTTTATAAAGAGTTGTTTATTATAATGTTAACAAAACAATTTATTTAAAGAAAAGTTTTTTCTTCGATCCATAATTTCAATTTTAAACCACAAAATCGTATGACCTAAAAATAATTTAATTGTAATATAAACTCATCGTTTTATTAACTCATTAAGTGAGAGTGAGTCCGAATCTGAGATGTGTTATCATTTTGCACAATGACTACATACACATACAACCTGTAAATACCAGTTTGGGTTCAACAATATAAGTAGTGATCGACGTTTAGAGCCTCCGAGCCTATGGAGCCTGAACCTGAGCCTCAGGCTCGGACTCAGGCTCGTGTTCGAATTTTTAATAGAGGCTCGGCTTGAGGTTCTTATACTCTTAAGCCTGAACTTGAGGTTCGAGGCTCGGGTTCCGCTTAAGAGAGATTTAGAGCCTCTTTATAGAGGCTCCAGAGATTCTGGGCAATTTATTATAATATAATTTTGTATAGAAAGTAAATTCCAGAAAGTTTTCAAGTTATAAATTTACTAATGTTATTTCTTTGTTTTTATTTTTTTAGCTCGCTTCCGAAGGAGAAGCCGAGCTTATGCATTTGACCATGTGTGTCTGTCCGTCCGTCCGTCTGTAGTCCTGTCCGCATGCTTTATATTAATAAAGGGATTTCCCACTTTCTTTATGTTAATAAAGGGAGATAGGAGTCTGCTAGGAGTCTTAATGATAGGTGTCTTAATGATAGGAGTCTTAAATTGAATTTACAAATGTCATCTACATTCCCTCATTTTGATGATCCACAATATCTGTGCCAATAGTCCAACGCTTGGACATTTTGCGGAAACTTTTCTTAAGCTATCGGGAACAGTAAGTATGTTGGTTGGTGCGTCCCACTGTCCGTGGTAGAGCTTCGGAGGACGGATCAGTTACCAATTTGGTCCACAGTGTCTGTGCCAAAGGTCCATCGATTGGACATGTCTCGGACCATTGTCTTGGGCAACTGGGCATAGCCAATGTATTGGTTGGTGCGTCCCACTGTCCAATCACGACTTGAAAGATATTCGGCTTATAAAACAATAGATAAACCATTATATAGAATGTCACAATCGACAACATTGCAATTGTTTTAATAAATTAACTTAAACAATGTATTTTAAAAAATATAATATTCTAACTTAAAGCCATTATATAATAATATTGTAGGAGTCTTTAACATCTAATTAAAAAATTTTTTAACAATTAAAAAAGTATTTACTTTATTTTTCTACAAAGCAAAAAATATTGTTTTTGTTGTCAATTTATTTCTATTAAATTTAAACAAATTTATCTTAAAATAATCTTAATTATTACCATGGAATCAAATACAATATCTAATAAAGAAGATAGAAAACGAAGAGATAGGGAGCGAAAGAAGAGAAATCGTGAAAATTTAGATAACAAACAAAAAGAATATGAACGTCAACGAATGAATTACAAAACTAAACATAACGATGAACTTTGGCGAAGAACAAATCAACAGAAAAAAACCGAATTACAAAGACAAAGAAGAGAAGATGTAGATCTGAAAGCATTAGAACAAGCGAGAGATACTGATCAGCGGAGAAAAAGACGAGAAAACGAAGATGTTCGAGCATTAGAACAAGCGAGAAATACTGAACATCACAGAATAAGAAGAGAAAACGAAGATGTTCGAGCATTAGAACAAGCGAGAAATACTGATCATCACAGAATAAGAAGAGAAAAGGAATATGTGAGAGCAATAGAACAAGCGAAAGATACTGAACATCACAGAAAAAGAAGAGAAAACAAAGATTATAGAACTAATGAACGG
>JAQGAW010000395.1:0-30802 GCA_034698025.1 Phthiracarus crinitus
TTTTCTAATTGAAAATAAAAATGGTTAACACTTTTAAATGGTTGCATAATATTGGCGAAGAAGTTCTCGTCGTCTGACGATATTGTCTCTAATAATAAACTATTTATTACCCAAATTAACTTATAAAAATAATTCATAATAAGTAGTTTTAATTGCGTTTTTTAAAGTTATTTTTGTACAAAATAATGTTTAATATAACGCAAACATTTTTGCTGATTGTTGTTTGTTATTTGATACCCATTTAATAAAAATGTTAATATTATTAAATCATTTGAAGTGAAATGTCAGACATAAAGTGAAACGATTTGAAACTAATTTTCAAACGTAATTTTTATATTGATTTAAACGACAAGTAAAGGGTTTTTGTCTGATAAATTTATGGATAAAATTTATAGAAAAATTGGAACTTTTTTGAATATTTACTTATTTCCAGGATTATTTTAATAAGTGTTAAAACAGGGAAAACCTGGAAAATATTTTTAATTAATTATTTAAATCTAATACAAGTTAATTCTATTTCAAAGAAAAATACTAGATTTATAATTTTCGTGCTTTTTGTTTTTTTTTGATAACAAAAGCCCGACCCGACCTATGAATGTTGAATTCCAGCCCTAATCTGGAAAAGCCCGACAAGAAGTGTCGGGGACCCGCCAAGACCCGAAAAATAGTGAGCCAGTTAGAAACTCTAGTGTTATTTTCTTAAATCAAACATATTTGATAAAAACAAACGATTTTTAGAACAATATTAATGCAAAAGTGATCGAATTCAAGCGTTTGCACCCCATAGGCCTAGACCTCCCTCCAAAATCGTTCAAAACGCGTCTTTTTGACTATTTTTCGCCCAAAAAAAACGTTTTTGAACGATTTCGGAGGGGGTCTAGGCCTAGGGGGTGAAAACGCTTGAATTCGATCATGTTTTAGTATTTTTATGATATTTTATACATAATAATATATATTTAAAGCGCGCGCTATAACTTTCTAGTATTAACTTGTATGAAGAGTCAAAATCAAAAAGCAGAACAGTGTACAGTTACAATAAGTAAATGTAAAACTATCTTTTTTTTCTTTTTGTAAGTTATTTTTACATTAAAATTAATAATTTCTATAATTAAAAATTGCATCATAAAGCCTAGAGGTTAGTCCGTCTAAATTTCTCATCTCTATGTAAATTATATTTATGTATAAGGGTTATTATAAATTATGCAAATACATAGTAATAATATTTTAACTCTTACAATACAGTGAGTCTGAATACAATCGGATGAATTTTGCTGCACACTTTTAGATAATTTTACTAAATTTTGGACTAATAAAGTAAAATTTTTCTTAGAAATCAGATTAAAATATGTTCTCTGATTTTTCAATTTGACACCTGTCAGTTATTATAAGCCTTTTTCATTGTAAATATTTAAAACCAAAAGTTTATAATGATAGACCTCTGAATATTAATGGCTTTTAAGCTTATTTGTCAAATCAAATATTTCTTTATAAGTCCTTAGTAAATTTATATAAAAGTGTGCAGCGAAATTCATCCGAACGGTATTTTGGAAGTGTTAAATACTTATAAATATGAATCTCAACGAAGGTTTACTTTTTAAAAATAATTCATTAATCAGTGTAATTATATATATATAAGTTTTAATCAAAGTTTTATATTTTTACGTAATATTACATAACGCTAGTTAGTTAATTATTTGTTGGATTATATGTAAAAAACTTTTTTATTTGTATACGTTTACCATTAAATTTAAAAATCGTGCAAAAAATCGCACACAAACTCTTCTGTTTTGGACAATGTATTTTCACACCATATTTTCAAATATTCTTGAAGTTTTAAATAAAAATTTTAATTACATGCCATATTTTTTACATAAAAAATGAATATAATTTACAGAAAACATATTGTAAGCTGAGAATCCTATACGACATACGGTAATGCTATCATTGCCCACTCATTGCTAATAATAAATATGGCTTTGCTTAAGTGTTTTGTTCTCGTATTAATCATAATGACTGTGATCGATGGTGAGTTATATTCGTAATAAAAGCGAGGCATTTTCTTAATTTTCTGGAAAACGAATTGTTTCTCATTTAAAAAAGAGATCGCGTGCGATGACGACGAACATGAAAACAATGACGACGCGAAAAAAATAGTTGATGATTGCGAGGAAAAGTGTGCGAAAACTAGTAAATCATATTCGGCTTCTTGTGTACTCAAATGCATTCACCAGTCTATACCCGAAGACAGCGTTTAATTGCGAATATTTGAAGAATTTATTTTATAAGCGACAAAAAATATTTAAAATTTTTGATGATAAGAGTTTTTTAAATTAAATACTGTTATACCACTGAATTGTAAAAATTATTACCACTGAATTGCAATTTTTTAAATATTTGCTTTATAGGCTTAAAAAAATTAAATGTAATCATAATTTTAAAAATATATATTATTTTTATTTAATGCGAATGTTTTCACTAATTTTTCGCTCAATATATCAAGATTGTTATCAAACTTTTATTTAAGCGTACATACGTTTTTCGAATTCTAGTTTATGCGGATTGGTTCACATATGCGAAGTGAACGGGTTTAACAATAGTAACTAAGAAATTGCGTGCTCTTTTAGTGTAATGCATATCTTTAGTTAAATAGTAGTTTTTACAATCAACCGTTTAATAACACAGTTTTCTTAATACGCAAAAAAATGACCAAAATAACACTACGAGTATATGTTTAGTTCAGTCTACTCAATACAATATATATTCGTTCAAATCAAACACTCATTTTCGTATATAATTCATTGTTCAAACTGACATTTCAAAGCATAAAATGGCAATTTTAGTCACACGTTGAATAGAATACTAAGTTTTCATACACTATTTGCTAAAAACGTTATTACAATAAACGCTGCGCGCATTAATATTTAATGGCATCTCTATTGTTGTGTCAATGATTAATTGCTTATTTTAACTTTTCAACTCAGTTAATACTATAACAACTTTTAGTGGAAAAAAATCGCTTTAGCTTTTCTATTGGAAGAGTGGATGCGTTGCATGGAATTTTGACGCGAAACAAAAATTTTTGATAGTAAACAGAAACAATAGAATATTTTAGCGCATTTAATGATGGATAAGCCACTTATAACGCATTACTCAATTCGAGTGCATAACAATTGCCGAAAAATGATAATAAACTAAAAAAATGTTAGAAATGCAAAACGTTAACACTGGTATTAACAGGACGATGAACGTGCATATAATGACCGCTTTTATTATATCCATTACCATAAAAATCTGCAATAAACTCACTGAATACAATTTTTTTCGGCAGTATATGTTAAGCTGTTTCATGTTTGCTTTTACTCCAAATAATTCAACTAGAAGTTTGCGATATATTTCATTTATTCGCTATATATTTGAATAGATTTTCCATTCGATAAAATTTGTATTACGCGTTAATATACCCCAGAAATTGTTCGAAAAAACTTTTATGTTTATTATTTTCATACGTAATCAAAAGGTTTACATAATTCATTGGAATTTAAAATAAATCATAACGTTTAATATAATTTTATGTTTTTAACAATAAAACGCAAGAATGTCAATGAATAAACTAAATTATTATATTAATATTTTACATCCAAATTATTAAACTGAAATAAACGGAAAAAAATGATGTAATTTATTAATACGTTACAAATATTAAAACAATATTGATTTTACTAGTCATAATAAAATAAGAATAATAATGTTTTTGCATAATTTATTGGTGTTATAAAGACAGAATAGAGTGCACATTTGTGTTCAAATTTTAATTTAAAAAATTATTTTTCTCATTAATTCAATATAACTTTTTTTCGCATACCGTAATCTTCGCAAAATGATTTCCAAATTAAAACCACACAGCTATTCATATTTCGTTCCAAAGCTAAGCTCATTTTTGCGTCTTTCAAAACGCGAATAATTTCGCCGCAATCTTTTTTTCTCATTTTCTTCAAATGTTTTTTTTATGGGAAACTTTTATATCACTCAATCACAGTTTAAAAGGGAATGCGTAAGTTTTTGATAAGGAATATGAGGGTTTTAATGAGATCAGTTTACCCTTATTTTCATAGTATTTAGTTTTTATAGTTTTTGGATGAAAAAAATTATGGTTGAAAATTAAAAAGTTGACAGAACCCACTAACTCTCGACCTCAAAGTCAGAGCTGCCTCTCGAGTTTTGAACCCCTTTACGCAACGCTGACTGTGATGCTCTTCCCTCTTGCGCTTTGGCCATATCTATCATTCGCGGATTAGAGAATACTGATCGATGATTCCTAAACCGAGCTCTATTTAAATAAAAAATAAAATACATGTAATATTAAATCGGTGTGGTTTTCAATGGATAAGCATTAGGTGTGATTTTGACGTATTTTATCGCATCCACAAACTTTTAATTATTCTTTTGTTCACACGATATATTTTTACAAATTAAAAAAGAATAATAAGGCGGTAAATAATTCGATTTAAATAACTTGCCTGCTAAATAAATTGAGTGCAACGCACATTCCAATAAACATTAGACCCAAAACGATCATAATGACCAGCATATGAGTGCTTTGCGGCGATGAAGGCGATGATGACGTATTGTCGGGAGTGTTTTCGTGCCGCAAATCTTTCTCTTTTAAATAATTATTGTACAAATAAATTAACATTTTATTTCAATATTTTATTTTTGTGGACAAACGACTAGCATAAATCAAAAAACAAATTTGTTTGGATAAATAATAATTAATCCGGTGATAAATAATGCCATAAATTACCAGATGAGTTATTAATTTTATTGCATACTATGGATAAATCGCCGTTTTTATAACTAATAAATTCCGTTTTGCATTCACATTTCGAGACTCGACACTCGCTATTATTAATATGTCGATTACAGTCATCATCTGAAGTACAAACGTCTCCCAATGAGTTTTCTGAAACGGAAAAATGTGGTACGATATGAAAGGAGCAGAAACAGAAACAAAAACAATTATACTCAATACTGTGAATCAAATAGAGTGTAAATGTGATAACATGTCATCAATTTCTCAAATTTATGTTTGTGCTGATAAAGTACGAGATTATACACTCGTTTTAATTTTTCATAAAAAAGAGGTATTGATATATGGTATGAATGAAAATCGCTTTGATTTGTGGGCAGAAAATATTGATTCTATGATTTATTTTTTGCCAGATATTTGGTTAAACTATGTTTAAGAATCAATTTTCATTAACGGAACCTCAATTCCTGTAGTGAACGAATTTTTATTCTTCCGATTTACTAATGGTTTAAAATGCAATGTAGAAGTTTAGAGCAGATTAGGTTTTTTTGAAAGAATGGAAAATCGGAAACGAGTAACAGAAGTAACAGAGAGAGTTAATGTTCATTAAAAAAATCATTTCTGGCTCAAACATTGATACAGTTATAAAACATTACGTTTAAATGCCTTTTTTCTAACCATAAAAATTGTATGCTAATAATAATAGTAATAATTTGCTAATAATTATCAATTTGGGAAAAGCGGTGCAATATAATTAAAATTATATATATTATATATTAGTGATTCAAAATTGCATGAAAATTCGCTCTAAACGTTATGAGAAAATTAATAGTCGAATAATTATTATTCTAGAAAAAAACTTTTTATATACTAATTGATTAACAATTAAAAGATACAAAATTTTTTTGATGGTGGAAATGAAGCGCAGAAATAGACTCAAATAAAAGTAATTAGTATTGATTGCGCAAAATTAAACCGCAGTACCGCAGTACAAAATTAAAAACTCTACATATAAATAAAAAAAACGATATTTTGGTCGGTTGTACAAAAAAAATAAATGATGATTTATGATTAAGCCAAATGTTAAAAAGAATTACACAAAGGCATAAAACTACAACTCAAAAAATTGCTCGAATATTAATATGAATGCATGCATTAAATCAGTACTGAAAGTGGAGTGCGAGAGAGAGAGAGAGAGTCCCCCGAAAAAAAGTATAATGTATCACAGATATCCATTATATGTTAAGCCAAAAGCCATAAAACATCTAAAAGTCATTTTGTCTCCCGAGAGACTCCATTTAGAATATAATAGAAAAATAAGCTGATTCCATCAAATGAGAAAGTTTTTGTTGGAACGCTTTCTTATGCAAGTCTTTCTCGGAGGCAATCGGAGAAAAGTAATCTAACATTTCTCGACGCTCTGTAGTAAACACTTCACACAAACAGCAAAAAGCGGATCATAACTAAAAGTTAAAGCCATATATCCGAAAGTGAGTGCGAGAATGCGAGAAAATAAGAAAGAAAGGATCAAAAGGGCGAGTGATGTGCGTCACAGATGTGTTAGTATCTCAATGATCTCAATTTTTTGGTATCTTATTACTTATATTGTAATTTGTGACAAATAGAGTAAATGGGAAAATCGTGCGAAAAAAAGATTCTCGAAAAAAATTCGAAACTTAGTATACATTTTATCGCAGCCTTTCACTAAATAGAGTGCAAATAATGTAATCTATATATGCATTAAGGATAAGATATTTATGGAAATAAACTTTTTTAGTTTACAAATGTAAAATAAGTTTGAAAGTATTAGAATAATTATAAGGTTTTAGCACATAATATTACTTTTAATTAGTTTGTAAGTCATATTCAAATCGCAAAGGTGTATGAGAACTAAATTTCATTTCTCAACTTTTTGAACAAAATTTTCATCTTTGAATTGTATTCTTATTAGAAAGGATTTAACTTCAAACCACTATTAAAACTTTAATCAACGTTTATCTACATATAGGAATAACTGATAACATAACCCTTCTTTGGCTAAAAAACTCTTATAACAAAGTCTAATATGCATTCATAAACATTTTCTCTAATATATCTATATTTGTAATACAGTATTAAAACATTTAATATTCAAACCTCTTCTTAATCGCAAATGGGTTTTCGCTTCATTATCATCAAAACGAATACCCGTTGTGATCCATTTGTGATCTTTCGAAACAGATTTCGTTTCACAGTTTGTTAAGAATATTGCGACTAAAACATAGCAATAAATGCCTGAAATCAGTGTCATCTTTATAGGTAACAATGATGATGATTGGGAATAATCACACGAATAAACTACTAAACCATTCGATGCCATTTACGATGTTTGTAAATCATTATTAGCATTGAACGGCGAATAGAAAGATATTTTTCATTTCTAAGTAAGAATTAAAAAACTTCACTAAGTTTAACAAATCAATTAAATGTTTTTTTGTTGGAGAATAAATCACTCAAACATCGTGTTTAATACGATATCTATCAATGTATCAAATGCTGTGTGTGATGTGAGTTCGCGTTAAAGCTTTAGAGATCAAGTTTTAGATTCAGACAAAAATCATTGACGAAGAAAATCTTATTGTCAAAACGAAAATGCGTCACGACGTAAATGTTAAGAGCAGAGTTGACAGCTTATGAGCAAACATGACACGACAATTTAATCCAGTGTTGAATGTAACACATATATAAATAGAATATTGTTCGGGACACACACACTCACAACACTCGCACACACGATCCACACACTGAACGCACACACACACTCTCTACGTTTTTTCGCGATGTAAACCCAGATTCACTCGAGCGACGGCTCAAACAAAAAAAGTTTTCAGATCTACTTTTGGTTTAAGCGCACTAATAATACGAGATGAATAGCTGCTCCCACAGCGAGTTTATTAGTGTTGTGCGGTTTTGTATAATCGGATAGCGACGATGGCATGTGCTCCTAACAGGGCTATAGTTCGCCACATAATTGGTTCGTGCGTTCAGATATTGTTTGAGCATGCGATCCACTCAAATGTGATTGAATGCGTTTTTTTTAGTTTTGATTATGTTTATTTCTACGTTACGCAGTAACAAACAGTTGAACACTACTACTGCTGTACTGGGACGTGTGTATGGATTTTAGTTGATTATTTTTTATCCAGTGATTAATTATTTAACCGAAAACCCGCGCTATTGCTTTAGTTATTTTGAATTACGTGGTCGTGCGGTATCATTAAATTATTAGCCGAAATTAGATTAAAAATTATTTGAATCTAGGGTTTCGAATGCGTAGCGTAAGGCTAACATTAATTTTATGGCGATTTATTTTCGCCTGTGTTTCGGGTAAAACTGTATAAATTATTCATTGATGAATTGCTTGCAATGGTTAATAAAAATGAATGCAACGCAAAAAGAACGAATGATAGTTTTTTAAATATTTTTTTGTTCAGTTTTAGTTTGACTATGAATGACCTATTTCTTAGAGACGACAATGTGATCAAAATACAAAGTAGATGTTTAAAATTTAGTCATATTTTTGTAATCTATTTATTTATATTATAGGATAAAATGGATGAAATAAAATTTAGAACAAAAAAAACAAAATTTAACAATAAAACATGACAATATAAATGTTTATTTTTCTTAGAAAGTGTTATTATAATAATTGTTTGCTTCACATAAAATACATATATATTGTTCTAAAATATTTTTAAAAAGTTATGAAATAATTTTTAAACATTTTTTTGAATGAATTTGAATAATCGTTAAACAATGATTAAGAATCTGGATTAGAATCATAATAACAACTGTAACAATTAAAACGCACTTATCTCGCAATACAATTATCTCTAATGATGGGAGAAAACTCAAGTTTGTTGCGCTTGATTTTTAAAACTTTTGAGCTTAAGCTCAAAATGTGTAAGCCTACTGAAAAAATTACACATTTGAGCTTAATGTTGAGCTTACAAGAAAATTTTTTTTGCTAAAAACAAAACATTATAAATAACTAAGTTATTATTAAAATATTATTTATATTAACTAAAATATTGAGTTGTGTGAATTTTTGGTTATAAATAGTGAAGTATTTTGTTAGACTAGGCTATATTTAGATAATATTGCATACATTATATGTAAATTCTTTGGTGATTAAATGATTTTTTTAAGCTCAAGAGCTCAATGGACAAAACTCAACACACTTTCAACTTTGAGCTTTTAATTTACATCTTATTTATAATTTGAGATTGAATTGATAAGCTATGTTGTGTGAGCTTTCTTATATCATTACTTGACTCGCACTACCATTTGAATGTGTGTTGAACTCAAGATTTTGTCAATAAAGTGATCTATTGAAAACTCAAAATACAATACAGTTAAATATAGAGAAAAAGATTCTAACGTTACTTTTGAATATCTGTTTCTCATTTTAATTATATGTTTGCGCATTAATACTGTGATTTTATATCAAATAGTTATATCAAATAAACTTTTTTATTCTTCAATTACATTTTTTGATTAATGAAAGAATTTTCTTGTAAAATCAGTTGCTTTTAATCATATGACCTGGAGATTAATATATAAAAAGTGCATTAAAAATAATCGTAAAAAGTCACATCTAAAAAGTAGGATTAAAAATTGGGGCAAAATTTATAATTTTTAATTGTTTTAAAAAGCATTACATTTCGTGCATTTCATTTCCAAGAATTAAATTATGTATTATGAACATGAATCGAAATTGTTTATAAACATACATGTAATTCATAAAACTTGTAAATATTCTTAAAAATTTTTCGAATATTATATTAATGATAAAACCTGTTAAAATATTCCTTGAAATCTTTAATATTTTATGTTAAAATCCTGGCTTTACTTATTATAGATAAATCATACAAAAAATTGTTTATTTGCATATCGACTAATTTTTAACCAGTGTTTATATAATAATAAATGTGTTAAAAACATTTTTTAAATTTCATTAAACCAAATCATTATATTCTGAAAATTCAGTTAAAACAATTATTTTTGTTGAAATCCAGTTTAGTTATTGATTTCCAATTCAATTTCTAACGCTATTTAATCAGAGCGCAGATTCATCTTAAAATTAAGTTTTCATTTGCATCTGTAAAGAAGAAATTGAGTTCGTTTGCGATCGCTTTCCATCCAATTCTCCTAATTATACGATGATATGGAACAAGAAAAGAATACGATTAGAAGATGCATTTAGAAAAAGCATACAAAACCTAACATATATCTTAGAAAAAAGAGATTAATTTATCTCTTAATCATTATGAGATTAACTCAAGAATATTTGTGCATTTTTCAATAAATCTTAAGATATTACCTTAAATATATTAATTCGACAAAAACATATATATTTGCAAAACTTATTTAGCAAATATTGAATATATAAATATAAATTAAAACTATGTTTTAAGAAAATCACAATTTTCATCATTAAATATCAGATTTTCTAGACTCGTTACGGTTCACAAGTTATTCTATTGATCATGTTTTAGAAAGATTTATCCAAATTCTACGTACCAGTAATGAAACTGAGTCTTTCATTGTATGACGCGGACGGCGAAACCGCTAAACTATTTCTTGGAGAGCGTAGCGAACGCGACGGCGATCGAGGAAAACTATTTCGTTGCGATACTATTGAATGGCGTCGATGAGACTGTGTCGGAGATCGCAATGAGTGTGTCGGAGATTTGAGGCCCGAATGAGCGGATAATTGAGACAGTTGTGACGCGCGTCTCTCCTGCGCTTTGGCCACCTCTAGCAACCGAGGATTAGAGAATATTGATCGATGGCCCCTGAATCGGGCTCTATATATGCATTAAATTAAAGTTAGCAGTATTGAGGATTTTTATTTATTTTGTTGTCTACAAACAGTGATTTATATGAGTGTTTTCGTAGAAGTAATTAAGATATAAGTATATAATTGAATCAAATCAAATTGTTATTTTAAAGCGAAAAACAGCATTAATCGGCTGTACGTTTTGAAATAATTCAAGGGAATAGAAATTTTTAAAATTTACGAAAATTAATTAACAAAATAATTTAAAATTTTTCTGATAAATAGAAGTATTAAATTTTTTCCATTGTAAAATGTTCACACAATTTATGCCAAAGAAATTCAAATGTCAAATCAAACACAAAAAATAAAGAAATTCAAGATATTTGATAGACAATAGTATTCAAAATTTTAATTAAATTCTATGGTTTAAAATTACTTATTCTCTCTTAAAAACAGTTGTGATTAATTTATAATTTATAATGAATATCTATAATAAACTCGAAACTTGGTATAGAATAATAACTTGGAAACGAACAAAAAATTAGAATACAGATCTATTAAACTAAAACCAAAACCGACAAACTTTAGTTGACAGAATACTTTGACAAAAGCTTATGATTTTAAGGAAGATTTTCATAACTAGAGCTCTTTTTGTTATACTGTAATACATATTAAAAAACTTTAACAATATTTTGAAACCACTAATTTTTCGATAGTCTTATTAACTAATTGACCAATAAAACTGCTTAAAAACATGAGTTTTTTATAATTAAGTTAATAAATTTCATAAAATAACAATATATTTAAATAAAAACATGTTTTCGAAAAATTTTAACTAAGAGTCCAATCGAATTGTCGGATATATTCATTTTAATTTTATAAATACACTCCTAGTTAAATAAGGTAGGAAGTTCTAGGTGGGGTCAGATCCTGAAAATCTCAATTTGTAGAGGGGTATAAAACTCACCGGATTTTAACAACAATTTTTTTTGCCTTTGGACCAAAATTTGTTTCAAATAAAAAAATTTTTCAATTTTTTTCTCTACAGAAGCCTAAATGATAAATCCCTCCGAAAAAAACGGACTAATTTAAAGGATAATTTTCTGAAATCTTGGCCAAAATTTAATGGGGTCACAAAAACTCATCGGTTTTGATGCACAATTTTTTTACATTTGACTAAAATTTTTAATTTTTTCTCTTCCTTGAATTTTTTAATTTTGCGTGGGGTGTATTCAACTTTTCCAAATTTCTTTGCGGGTCAACCATGGGCTGCACCCCTTGTGTAATTATGAATACACTTCTAGTTGAAATGTTAAGCATTTTTAAAAGATGTCATAACTGTCGAGAAAAATTATATATATATATACGAGATGTAAGGTATATAGAATTAAAATCGGATAATTTTACTCTCTTTTAGCATTTATCACCCATATAAAGGTGTTATAATTATGGTTTTTTATACCTTATTTTATATTTGAAATGACATTGTAATGAAATATTAAAATAGTTTCTATATTTTTCTTTTGAAACTCTGATTCTGTCTCTTTTTGTTATTTTTATAATTTAATATTCCTATTTCACGCAATTCACGCAAAAATTGCAAAAGCGTTGTATAATACTTTAAGCTAAACATTATAAATATTATATTTTATGCGGCTATTAATTTCAATGCTATCTCTGAAATCATACATTTTCATAATTAATAGGGACTCTACTTTTAAGCGATTAAAATTTTATTTTATGCGACTTAAAAATGCGATTAAACAATACAAAATATGCGCTTAAATATGCATAAAATAATATAGATTATGATGGTTTATGGGGTGTTAATATCAAAAAATTTTTTAAATTTACTGAGCCAAGATTTATCGGCTTAGCGGTGTTAATAAACAAATTGGATTTTTACACAATTTTGACAGAAAGATTTTTTAAAATTACTATTCACAAGTAAGCCTAAACATGCCTTAGTAAAAAATCTTCGAATTTAAATTACAATTTTTTGAATTTTTGACGAATAATTCAGGGGTAACAAAATCGCATCATTTTTGATGGTAAAATTTCGGAACTTATTTCTTAATCATTGTAAATATTCATTTAGTAAGACGATTTTTTTTGCAAAAACTTAAATATGATACATAATATAAAAATATGCACATTTTGGGTGAAATATGCTTAATATGCGCTATTAAATGTATCTTAAACTAATTGATTTGATGTAAAATGAACATTTAGTTAATTAAAACTATAAAATATAACTCATTTACGATATGCAAATGCATAAAAATAGAGTCCCTAATAATTTATTATATGTGAAAAAAGAAAAATAGATGAAAAAGGAAAAAAATACTGTACACATTTGAAATGTTTTTTTATTTAATTTGGAATTAAAAAAATAAACTTTGGGAAAATTATTCAATTTATGTGTCATTTGAGTGGATAAAGAGTATTTATACGTATTAATGTTAATAATAGAACCAAAAATCACTATTCCATAAAAACAAATCTATAATGTAATATCTAATTAAGGAAAAAAACAGAGTTATGCACATTTTTCAAATTTTAGAAAAAATAAAACTAATAACTTTTTACGGAATTCTTCGAAATTAATTTCAAACTAATCTAATAATTACTTAAAAAATAGATTTTGAATTAATTCGTGGTTTACAAGAACTATCAGCTTTCAGGCAATAATAAAGATTTTCGAAAACATGCAAACCTGCTAAATAGGTTGAGCGCACCACACATTCCAACAAACATTAGGCCCAAAACAATCATTATTATAAGCATATGAGTGCTCAAACCATTTTCTGGAGTCGAAGATGTTGTTGTCGTACTTTTGTGCTGCAAATCAGTTACTTTTAGAAGAAATTATTAAGCTATTAAATTAGTGATTTTTAGTATTTATTAAGTGAAAAAAACTTCAATAAATCAAACAACAATTTTTTTGGTAAATAATAATTAATCAGATTATAAATAATGGCATAAATTACCAGAAGAGTTATTAATTTTATTGCATATTATTGATAAATCGCTGTTTTTATAACTAATAAATTCCGTTTTGCATTCACATTTCGAGACTCGACACTCGCTATTATTAATATGTCGATTACAGTCTTCGTCTGAAGTACAGACGTCTCCCAATGAGTTTTCTACAAACGAAAAATGTTGAGTATAAGAAAAAACATGAACAAACATTCTTTAATAACATTTTCTATGTCGACAGAGCGTAAATTAAACTTAGTGTTAGACACGTCTATACCGTAATGTTTGGTCAAAGAAAAGCTAAAAACAGTGACATATCGTAATAATAAATAAATATTGACCAATTATAGAAATTATGGAATAATAAATAAAAATCCACTTTAATCAGTGACAGCATATACCATACAGTACTTGCTTGCTATTTATACTCTCATTTATTTGGAGAGCTATACTATTTGGTTGATTGATAGCAACGTTCATTAATTGAGCCTCTATTCACATATTCTAATAACGGAGAAAAATTAATAGTAAACTGTTGACTATTTATTTTTGCTTAGCGTTGGAACAGATTTTTTAAGTTTTAAATGGAAATATGCTCATTAAAGAAATATTATAGTTTTATTATATTAATTCTTTTTATAATTTTGAAAATTTTTTTATTTTTGTTGTTTTATCGATTAATTTTATAAATAAAAACTTTTTTAATATAATGTAAATTATAATTAAGCTTTCAATTTAATAGTAAAAATAATCTCATAATTAAATCATAAATTATATTTATAGTTATTTTTTTCAAAAAAATCGTTACTCATAGTATTGAATAATTAAATGCTATTTGATTGATGACTCTATAAATAAATCATGAATCACGAGTCAATAGCCATTACACCAATTAAGGTCTCTATTAAATTAATTTAATCTTAAACAAATTAAGAATTTTAAATCAAAACTCTAAGACACCTATTAATGGCGTAAGGTTTATGCAACTGAGGATAAAAGGAGTGTTCAGTGTCGTATAATAAATAACATTTTGAAATATTAAAAACTTTTATATTTATAATATCTAGTAAGTTTATTATTATTTATCTTAAATCGTTACCTTTAACCTGGTTCTCAGGTTTTATTATATCGGTTTTCAATAATATTGACGATTTATTATGAAAACTGTTTATTTCAGTAAAATTATAACTATGATCCGCACAACTAATTACGTTAATGAAAATGGTTAACAAAACACCGATCATTAATAAGTAATACATCTCAATGTAATCATACGGTTTCCATTCAATTGAAATGCGATACGAAAAAAAACAATTTTTTCGGATCAAATACTATTATAAAAATAAACTATTATTTAATTAAATTAGTTTTAAAAAAATTAAGCAAAATTGTAAAATTGTTTTTAAAAAAACAACAAATTAATTAAATTGTTTGCTATTATTTAGATCGTTATTAATCACAAACCACTATAATTGTGTACTAAATTCATACAATTTTTTCGTGTCGAACATTACAGAAATTGTAAGAATATTCTGACTCAACACTGGATCAGCGCATGGCAGCCAAATCTAACGATCGTTCGCTGCGTTTTGTGGTTTTGCACCAGTTGTCCAATGCTGTAATCTATTGCCTGATATTGTATACATGTTTTCAACATACCATATTATTTTAGTTTCAATTTATACAGAATTTTTTTTAGAGATGTCAGAATAAATTTAGGAAGATATAAATCTGATACAAATAAGATTAGCTAACTTTTGATTTACGATAGTGTATCGACATTCGATTATTTAAGCTTTACTCTCGATTCTTTATTTCTTTAAAGAAGTTTTTTAAAACTTGAATATTTTAATGTCAATTTTTGTGTTTGTGAAACGTAATTCCCTATTTATATACAAAATCAATTCACGGCACATTTACAGAGAGCTGTCTTTCTAATATTTCGTAATGCAACCATCATATTGAACAATAGTCTTTAAGTCAATTCTGCAAGTTAACAAATCCCTTAATTAATATAAGAACAGTTAAAATCCCTTGATAAATATAAAACGTCGTATACGAGGACAAACAGGCGGACATACACAAATTTTTTAGCTAACCTTCTTTACATGAAAGTCAGCTAAAAAATAATAATCAGGAATTCAAATTTATAGCTCCAAAGAATAAACGATTGAAATATTTTTTTAATAAACTTTTGGTTCAAAATATAATGAAAATTAAACGTGATTCAAAATTGTGTGAACAGAATTAACATAAATTTTCTTAGAATAAGTTTTCAAAATATTTAACATAATTTATGGTTACATTAATTTAGCTAAATTATACTATTGTGTCGTTATTAACAGCGAACAAAACGAGAAGAACCTTCATTCTTAATCAGCCAATTAGATATCGGGCATAGTTTACTCGTAAAGTTTCGGCGAACGCTATTTAGAGAATCGAATAGTAATAATAAATTAAAAAACTTTATTTGAATCCAAACCTCGGATCTGAAGCACTCATGTAATTAACGATAACTTTTTTAATAGTAATATCACGCTTCAATAATAAGTTAATTCCACCGAAATTCCAAAAAACTTCGGCATTCCATACAACACCCAAATCATATGGATATGTTAGCAGATATGTGTACTGTGTTCGTGGTTCGTATTGAAAATTTGATTTATTTAGCTCAACACTCGTCACATCTTTTTTATCGCCAAATAATGAGAGCTTTAATTTACCAGAAGTTTTAGAATTATTTGTGGCTACAATAACCTAAAGTTCAATTAATTAAAAAAAACTATTTTATTAACACAATTTTGGATTTTTGGTTTTAGCGTCAGAGAACGTCTATTGTGAAGATTTCAATAAAATAAGTGTAGAATAATTTAAAGCTAACATGAATAAACAAACCCAAACCCAAAGCAAGCGATACGTTGGATTGAATTAAAATAATTCATTATTACTGACCACAATTTGATAGTGAAATAAACAAAAAGGTGTGTTTTCTGATGTCTTAATGAATAATTTTTTTGTTGATTGTGTTGACTGAACTTTGTTATTTGTAATATCGTCCCAAAAGTTAGGCCGCAATGGCAGTGGTTTACAATTATCACCATTCGTTCCACAATCAGCGCAACGACCATTAAGAAAATCATCATAACTGGAACATTGGTATGCAATGAATTGGCATTGCGATTGATTAGCCACTACTAATTGCGCAGCTCTGCCGTGACTGCATGTAACAGATTCAGTAAATCCTATAAAAGTGAGTTTCATAGTTAATAAAACTACTAATATAACATTATTAATCAGTATCTGAAATACCATCAACTAAAATACTTGAAATTCCACGCGACGGTTGACAGCCTGGTTGGTGTGCACCACTATTTGGATAGAAGTCGTAATGACCTAATGGATCATCGATGCCTAAACCTATTTTTATTTGAAAATATTTTAATAGGAATCAATTTTAAATAATATTATGGACAATATTAACCTCCAGCGTCTGTATGGATAGCAACAACTAAACACGCATCAGTTTGATCCAATCTTTTGTTTCCATCGTTAGCTTGAAATGCAGGACCAGCTGGATCTAGACCAGTAATTTGAGCTAATTTTGGTGATCTAATACGAGCGCCTGCAAAGCCAGATATATGTGCACCCAAACTATGACCGATTAAATGAAATCGATCGGCAGTTGTGTGTTTGAGAGCAATTAATCTTTTAATAAAATTTGCAATAATAGTGCCAACAACTCGAGTGTTTGCCACTGCTTGCGGATAGTTAGGCATTTTTGCTCCATTAGACCAGTCAACACCGATTACATTGTAATCACACGAAGTTCTTAGAAAAAATTTTTTTATATCCTAAAAATTTTTTAAATTGTTTGTTTAATGATAAACATATCCATTGGATAATCAATTTTAACATTACTCCTGTCCATTCGCTTTCGTCAAATTTCGAACCAAAACCATGTGTTATAAATTTAGTCGTAAAATTCGCATTAAATCTTGAATTAATTATTGATTTGTTGTCCGATTGATAATTAAACCGTTGCGGATTATTTTTGTTGGCACACGTGAACAGATTAAACGTAACGTTTATTTGTTCGGGACTTAGCGGTAGAATAGTGAATGGAATGTTGAATAAGTTAAATGTGTCTTGATTTGAAAAGCATCCTAAATCGCCGAAACAAACTTCTTTGGCGGCTAATGAAAAGTTTTAAATTATTGGAATAAAATATGTATCAAATATAATTAATTTACTTGTGCTTAAACGCGGTAACCGTATGCTTAGAGCATGAATTTCTTGTTCCGAAAGGTTAGCAGCGGTTACCACATTATTTCCAATTAATGCAACGATAAGTAATAAAATCATTATAATTTTTTTATTAAACTTAAGTATTAAACAAAAAACAGTTAATAAATTATCTTTAAGTATTTTGCACAAACTTTAAAATATTTTACTCATATTTGACGAGTATCATCAAATGATATTTTGTTGTGTTAATAATTTTCGATTTTCGGTTCGTTTAAAAAGCGTAATAGTTGTTTCGAAATTTTTTAAAAATTATTTAATACAATACAACGATGTGTTAAAAATTTTCGTAAAAAGTCGCAACTTATTACAAGCAATAAGCGGTTTTTTATAATTAATATCATTAATTATTTTATTAACTTTTAAAAACTACAGTATTTTAAGAAACAAATTACATTTTCGATTATTTCAAGGGTTAATTGTGAACAAAATTAAACTTTTGGATAACAAAATTATCACTAAAAACGTGCTAAACTACCGAAAAGCTAAAATTAAAAGGATTTCGAATTTCGAAATGAATAATGAAGCAAACAAATTGAACACATTTTGTTATTCTAGTTTATGTCATATAAATATGTTAAAATCATTCTTATAAGCTTATGATATATAAATGAAATTATTGTGCAAATTAATCAAATGTCTAAAACAGAATTCCATAATGCAATAAATAATTATTGGCACATATTTTATTTGAAAAAGAGATAAAAATAAAGCTAAAGAACCTTAAAGTAATAAAATTGAAGGTTAAATGTTAAATCCTAACCTAATCTAAATTTGAAATATTTTAAAAATATTTGGTAAAACAATATTATATGTGAAGCACAAAATTATTTTAATTAAAACATTTTTAAAAATAAAATGTCAATTATATAAGTTTTAAACATAAAATGAAAATTATTCTATTATTGATTTTTTAAAAATTAATTGTTTTAAAAATATTGTTATTAATAAACTACTACTTTCTTGAGTACTTTTTATTTTGAAACTTTATTGGAGAATCACATTCTCTTTTATAATTGATATTTTTATCTTATTCTAACACATATTTTTTATATTAAATTTTAGCTGTAATATATATCTTAAGGACAAATTGCGAATCGAGACGAACCACCATTTTTTATTAGTTGATTAGACATCGGACAAAGTTTACTTGACATTTGTTGCCGAACACTGGAAACAAACGCAGCATATATTATGTCAAATCTTTAATTATTGGGGTTTACATCAAAAATAATTAAATACAAAACTTTGTCACACACTAACCTCTGGTCAGCGTCGCTCATATAATTAACGAGAACTGTTTCAATGGTAATATCAGGTTTTGTGAGTATATTTATAGGATTTAATAAGTCGATTCCACCGAAATTCCAAAACACTTCTGCGTGCGATACGAGTCCTAAATCTTTTGGATATGTCAACAGATATGTGTATTGATCTCCGGATTGAAATTGAGAGAACACTTTGCAAAGCTCTACGCTAAATACGTCTCGTTTTTCGCCGTATAATGAAATTCTTATTTTTCCTGAAGTGGTTGAACTATTTTTTGAAGTAAACACCTGTTGTTGTTATAAATAATTTTGTATTAAAAATCCTAAATATTTAATTGAATCATTAACTGACAACAATTTGATAGTGAAATAAACAAAAAGGTGTCATCGATGTTGTCTTAATGAATAACTTTTTTGGTGATTGTGTTTGTTGAACATTGAAATTGCTATTATTATCCCAAAAATCTAGCCGTAATGGCAATGGTTTGCAATTATCACCGTTCTCTCCACAATCAGCACAACGACCATCAAGAAAATCATCATAACTGGAACATTGGTATGCAATCAATTGGCACGAGGAATACAATGATGGATCAGCCACTGCTAATTGTTGAGCCCTGCCGTGATTGCACGTAATAGTTTCACCTAAGCCTATAAAAGATACTTTCTTTGTTAATATCTAAGTGATCGTTAGAAATTTAAAGTTCGAGCCCAACAAAACCCCAACATTTTAAAATATGCAAAGTCCAATGAGGTCCTATATATTCTTTCATAAATAGCTTAATTATATAATATTTCTCAATTGAATTTCTATGCATTTTTCTTTCATTATAACATTATTCTATGCTATCAATTCATGAATTTTGATTATTATTATATTGTATTCTACAATTGTTTATAGTTTTAAATATTAAAATATTGTTTATTTCGATAATTTTGTTCAAAATAAAAAATTTCTAGCTTTGATATTTTCAATTGAAGCGCCCGACAAGAAATATTTTCTCAACTTAAAGCCCGAGCACTGTAAGATCGAGAAATTGTATAGAGGTTTTGAGGGTGAGTTACAAATTCTAGTTTATAAAACTGAGTTTAACACTAATAAACTGTACCTGCAATACCATCCACTAACACATTTGAAACTCCACGCGTTGGTTCACAGCCTGGTTGTTGAGCGCCATTGTTAGGATAGATATCGTAATGACCCAATGGGGCATAAATGCCGAAACCTTTTTCATTATTTATTAAATAAAATAGCTATAAACCTCAAAATAAAATATAGGCCAGTGATATATTTACCCTCAACAATATTATCGCCGGCATCGGTATGGATAGCAACAACTAATTTTGCATCAGTTTGATCCAGTCTTTTGTTTGGATCGTCGCCTTGAAATGCTGGACCAGCTGGATCTAGACCCGTAATTTGGGCTAATTTCGGTGATATACGAGCGCCAGCAAAGCCAGATACATGCGCACCCAAACTATGACCGATTAAATGAAATCGATCGGCAGTTGTGTGTTTGAGAGCAATTAATCTATTAATAAAATTTGCAACAATCGCTCCAACAACTCGAGTGTTTGCCACTGCCTGCGGATAGTTTGGTTGTTTTGCTCCATTAGACCAGTCAACCCCTATTACATTGTAATCACACGAAGTTCCCAGAATAAAATCTTTCATATCCTATAAGAAATTTAAATTTTAAAGTGACCAGTATTTCGTTGAGATTAAATTTTTTTTAAAAACGCATTATTACTCCCGTCCATCCCATATCATCATAGCTCGATCCAAAGCCATGTGTTATAAATTTAGTTTTCGCACTGCCATCAAACGTTGAATCAGATATAGATTGATTGTCCGATCTGTAAGTAAATATAATCGGTTTGTATCTGTTCATGCATGTGAACAAATTAAACGTAACGTTTATTTCGTCCGGACTCATAGGCAACAGAGCTATAGGATTATTAAATAAGTTAAAGTAGTCGTGATTCGAAAAGCAGCCCAAATCATCGAAACATTTTGTCTGTATTGCTGGATATATAGAAAAATTTCAAATAAAAAAGATTTAATTAAAAGTAACTGAGAAATATTATGCAAACTAAGTTTTGTTTACCTCCAAGTCCTGGAAGAGCTGGCAGTGCCTGCACAATATTCGTGGCCAAATTGGAACTCGAGCCTATAGCTGCGTCCGCTGTCGACTGTATAGCGTTTGTTACCGAATTGATTCCGATAGTGTTTGTGGTTTCGAAACCTAAAGAAAGCAGTGCTGCTATTATTAACACAAACATTTTTAAAATTATTTCTGGTTAAAATGTTAGCATTAAACTTTTTAGTTAATAATAGGAATTTTACATATCCTTTTATACATCTATAGTGAAGTATTGTTTTCCTTTAAATTCTGTTATAACTGATTATAATGACAAGACACGCGTTATGTTTTGATAGAACATGTGTGGCTTGAAAGTTGAGTGAATTGAATGAAAGGATGCGACAAAAGTTTCAAATTTTCGTACTATATTTACCGATTTAGTTGTTTCTAAGGGGTTCTTCATGGTATCGTTTGTGTTGAAAATACATTTATATTTAACAGTCTGTTTCATTATTACAAAACAATTACTAAAGAATTTTTAGTTAAATTCATATGTAAACTTTTTAATATTTTTAAAAACAAGGAAAGAAAATTTCTCAAGATTTTTTTCGATTTACTACTATTGAAAACTAAATCATAAAAAAAGAGTTTAAATTTACGAAAGATTAATTTAAATCAGAGAAAAATATGCATATTGTGATAAAAAAAAGTTGGGTCATATTCATGGGGTAAAATATTCTTTGATCATGAAAGTCAGAGAATTTTATTATTTTCAAAGAATTATTCTTTGAGAAAAATAGCTGATTTTCTAAAATTTTCTCAAGATTTTCAATGAATTTTGATGTTTTTCAAAGAAATTTAATTTAATAGTTAGCATTTTAAAAACAATGGTTTATAAAACTGTGGTTATTTTATTAACTTTTCAATAATTTCAATCAATATTTTAATTTTCAATCGAAACGTTGCGCATTATAAAACGTCATGCTGTCGTGTAAAATTTAAAAAATTTATCATAAAAATTATTAACTTTTTATGTAAATTATTTCTTGACTTTAAATGAAATTATGATCAAAGAAATCTTAAAGAATAATACTAAATTTTAATTTTCTAAAAAATTTCAAAGAAATTTGTTAATTTGTTTAAGGAAATTAGAGGAAATAAACAAAGAATTTTCTAAGAATTTCATTCTTTTTTCTCAAAGAAAATTTTACCCCTTCGTCATAACTAGCACTCAAATAAATCATAATAACTTAGTACTTTTAAGGGTAAATTTACATATTGTAAAATTTCTTGGTTAAATACTAAACTTATTTTAGGAACAAATAGAAAAAATGTTGAATTCTAAGCTAAATAAAAGTATTAGGAATAACATCATATATATTTCGTTTATAATAAACTACCGAAAATCCAAACTACATTACTCTACTGCATTAGATGTAAAAAATGAAACCATCAGAAATGCTTCAATCATTTAACGGGTTTTTTCATTACACTCACATACCACACACACGTGCTTTAATGCTAACAAAACTTCGTGACATATTTATAACAATTTTTACCTCTACCTGTGCTTTGTTCTAAGTCTGATGCGTATTATTAAATCATTGAATTACTGTAGTATTATTAAAAATTAATTCTAATTAATTAACAAATTTGCTTTTTAAAGTTTATTTAGAAATAAAATTACACCAAAATTTTAATAGAATTTAAAAAAATAAATATATATCCTAATAATAAATAGGTTAATTTAAACCCTTATATATCCATATGTTTGTATGGTTCGTAAAAATAAAATCAAAATTATGAAACATTGTGTAAAATGTTAAAAACAGTCTTTGAAGTGAAGTATACAAAAAAAACTAGTCTTACTTTTATATCGTGCGAGGAATCATTTATAACACAAATTCTCACAAAAGATCATTATTATAATTAGTAGTATCATAACGAAAATAATAAACAATTTACAAAAGTTTTTCACGTTTGAGCGAAACTTTTATTCAATTTACTTAAACTTTTTAAGGAATTAGATTTTTTTTGAATAGTGAGAGAAGACAGCAAATTGTTATATCATGTTAAGCTCCAACCAATAATTGAATGTTTTACATAATTGAAAAATTTTTCAAGTTTTTTTTATTCATTTTCGTGATAATTGAAAACTGTGGGATGATTTTCTGTCGACTATGACTACTTTTAACTATCACTAAACTTTTAAGTACAATAAACACTTATTTCAAATTAAAGGTTTTAGCAAATTCACGTAATTTTATTTTCTGGGAGAGAAATCTAAAATAAAAAATATGAAATTATTACTGGTTAACACTAATTACTTTAGAAAACTCTTTCCTATAATTATAATTATAGTTAATTGTATTCTAACAGTTATTACTAGTAAATTAACGCAAGAGGAATGGCATACATTGAGATTCGGCGGCGAAACAGCTAATCAATGGGATATTAGCAATGGTGAGACGCAAAACGGTGGCGAAGCTCTTGTAGCGAATGTCGAAACTGACGCCAATATCGAAACTAACGTGCAAACAGTGAATGTCGGAAAAGATAAGTTAGTGTTAGTCAACGACGAAGGAACGATTAAAATGGTGCGCGCGAGTCAATTGCCGACTGCGCCCAAACCAGAATCGACTACTCAGTCGTATTTGAATGGTGGCATACAATCACACGATTCCCATCAATATTCAAGTAAAACTGGTAATTGTTTTGCTATTATCTAAACGATAATACTTTTTAATGTAATCCTTGATTCGTTATTAGGAAGCAATAATCAACAGTTATCGAGTAATGTTCGGTATATAACACCAAACCACGGCAATGGCCATCACGTATCGGGACTTCCAATAACGTTTGCGATCGGAGCGAAATCAAATCTGTTGCGTCAAAGTAGCGATGACTGTCCGTGTCGTCGTTCGTCCGAATATCCTCAGATATACTTATCAGCGCCCGAAGCAAGCGCTGCCGCGTCAGTAAACGAAAAAATTAAGCCTCGAATTAATATGGTTAGAATCATAATCGAAATGCCGGAAAGTTTGACGAAAAACGTTGAAGAGGCGAGTCGTTATGCGGCCACACAAGTCAAAAACATGATTGTCCCGAGTGTTGTGATTCATAAGCACATCTCTTCAACAGAGAATCCCATCACAGAGAGAAAAATAAAAAATGTTCAAGAAATCATACGAAAAGTTGTTCATTTGGAAGAAGAAGATGCAGAGGAAGAGAAAGAAGAAGATAAACCTGAAGAAGTACTGGCAGATAATTCGCAGAATAATAATTATGTTAGGCTTAAATCGAGAACCAATGGCGGAACCAATAGAGGCGATGAAAACAAAAGATACGTTATCTTAAGAAATGTTAAAAATAATGGTCGCAGGCGTATACGTAAAAATAGCGACCGAAGCATTAAAGGTTTCGATAAATACAGAAAAGTGATTAAAATTTACTAATTAATTTGAGCGCTAATATAATTCACAAATTTTTAAAATATATCGATTTTTTTGTATGACTAGTTTTAAGTTCTAATAAATATTCAAAATACTATATCTTTGGTCAATTATTTTCAAATAATTGTTTGAATCGAAAAACAAAATTTGCATTATTGTAACCATTATGTAACGAATGTATGTTTTCCTAACAATTAAGACAACTCTCTGAACAATTAAAAATCCGTAATAAATGGGCTAAAATATAGTCATTTTGGTTCGCGAGTGTATCATAAAACAATTAAAACAATGTTCAATGAAGTTATTGCTCGATGTTTCAGTTAATGATCACATTTGCCTATTAAAGGGTAGGTTTTTATTCAATTATTATATTGAAACTATAATGAAAGCATTTATGAACTAATTTCTGTGGAGTGAGACCAGAAAAATATGTATAATAATTACCAGGTCATCAAACGTTAACGACTGGATGCGTCATCAAAGCCTTACTCCGTTCACTCTTACCTGACTTTAGCTTACGTTAATTACATTTCCACATTCAAGGTCTGTTATGATCGTCTTCTTTTCATATCTATTCAAATTTATTCACACAAAACATTGCTCACTATCGACAACAAAACTTTTTTTCACAGTGCGACCAAAACTGTCCCGAATTAATAGTAATTTGATCCATAATAGTCTGGCGTGAGTTATAACTATTATTAGTTTTGCTTTTGATTATGTGTTTATTCTTTATTTGGTTTCTTTTGATACTGCATTCTCTGTGCTCAAAGTGTGACACTTGTAAACAACAGTACGATAACATCAAAGATGCAATTAATAGTAATGGAAGCTGCAATAATGAGCCATACAATTCTTCGCTGATCAACAGTGAAACCCGTTATAATGATAGTGATAAAGTGGAAAGTATCAGATTAGCGCTATTTTCGTCACCAAACGCTAAAGTAAATAAACGAGTATTATATTCGCCAATAGTTAGCGCTGGTCATTGGCCGCAACCGCCAGCCATTTGGGACAAGTCATCGCACAGACAAAATAATGCGCATCCGGTGTTTTCTCATATTCCGCCGGATATTTCACGGCTAATACGAATGAACGATGAAATGGAAAATTTATTTAAGCCTAGTATTAAGAATAACTTAGTGCCTCCAATGGCTACCAGATCTGGATCTACTGATGTTCAGACTAAAGCATTATTGAAAAAAATGATGCACAATACGAACAATAATAAAAATTTTCAACTATTTGATGACATTTGGGTTGAGGCCGATTCGAAAGAAGATCCAAGAAATACTTTGCCGCCCAAACAGGATCACTATTCAAATAATAATCTAAATAATGAGATGCCATCAGTGGAAATGGACGAGAAAATAAGTCGATTTATTAAAGACAATTTGGATAAAATTCTCGCAACAAAACCACTCGATAACATTAATGGTAATAATCAGGAAGTGATGCTTAATAAGAAAGAAAATTCTAAACCGTTACACAAACAGCCGGAACGCAATGACATGATTTATCAAATCGTGAAAAATAATAAAAAAAATGTTATACTGGATGAAAGTGATGAGAACAGCAATGATATCAATGACAGCAATGACCGATATTATGATTACGACGAAGAAGAAGCAAACAGTAGTGACTATGACGACGAGCATAACATAAAGCCAGAACATAAAACATTGATCTCTAATGATAATAATATAAAGTATAAGTCGAAAATGATTGATAAACCACTTAAACATCAAAAACAATCAGATAATATGATTATTCTGGGTAAAGATATTATTTTTGAAGACAATCAGAATTATGGTGGCCATAAAAAATTTATCGTTACTACAATGCCATCAACAAGTACTACTACTACTACAATAAAATCGACTACAACAGCATTGACTGCAACAACCACTGATATCGCAGAAATTAACACAATAAAAAAGAGGCGAAAAAATACAAAAATCAAATACATTCCGATCGAACAGCCATCGAGACAACAAGACTACGATATCGACGATACTGATGACGATAATAACGATGATTATTATTACGACAATTCCGATAATAATATCGATAATGTAATGAACATTTTCGGTAATTTTGACGATAAAGAGGCGTGGGGTTCTGCTGTACCGGAAAATTCTATTACAGGCACAACTACTACCACTGCAAAGCCACAAAGTTTGAGGAATCCATTGTCGCTACTGTTTGGTAGAAGAAAAGGGATCACAACGACCACAGCATTGCCTGACACTAACTCAGAACAATTAGTTCCTGGCGGAGCATTTCGGTTGAGGCTTTATTTAGATAATCATAGTAAATAATGATATTTGATTATAGTTATTTGAAAATTCAATAATAGGTAAAATTAGAATTTTATGGTATGGCTATTAAAATAATATTTGTAAAAATGTACATTTGTTGTCCAATTGATTGATTTATTTACGTTTAATTGCAATTTGAATTATACTTTATTTAATAGGATTTATTGAAATAATACTTTGATCAAAGTATATATAAATTATCTTAATTATTATTAATAAAGGATTATTAAAAATATTATTTTATATGAATATAACACTGATATTATAGCATATATTATAAAGCTGTTCTCGGGTACTAAAATTGGTACCAGAGACAAACTGACAAAACAAAGATTTTAACCGACCCGAACCGAACCGACTCGAAAGTAAAGCATAGAAACCGAACCGAACCGACGGTTAACCCGAAAACCCGACAATCAAATATAAAAATATTTAGTACGTATAAATCCAATAATATAATCTATAATTATATTCCTAATATTAATTATGCAACTAATATCTATTTTATTTTGCTATTTATAACAAATTTAACGTTTTATTTAAGATTACATTTTTGAAATTATGTACAAAATGATTTTTTTATGATAATCTTATGAAAAAAATCAATTTGAAGTCAATAAAACTTGGTTATCGGTTTATTGTCGGGTTTGTGTAAAATAACCGAACCGAACCTAACCTAACCAAACAACTAAAAAATCAAACCGAACCGAACCGATAAAAAACCCGACCCGATTAACCGACGGTTAACCGACCCGAGGAACAGCTTTAATATATTATAACATATGATATTATATTATATTATTATAGATTTAATCTAAATTAATATCAATAATCTGAAAATAAATGGCAACAAAAAAAATTGATCAGTTAAACATTCAATTTTTGTAACAATCAGTTTTCAATGCATTGAAACCTAAAACCTTATTAAGACAACAGCAGTAAAGTTAAGTTTTTGTTTAAAAAATAAAATAATAAAACCATTAATATGTGACACGTTAAAGTGTGATTTACCACTGCCTAATTTACATAACACTTGTTTAACTTCAATAAAAACCACTTGTGTAACCAATTGATGTAATAGAGCATTAAAAACAATAATAATAATAAAAATAAAAGGTAATTGAATTTTTCTCGTTAATAAAGTTATATAGAATACGTTTAATTGCTTTGCTTTATGGTTTAAATTCAAAAAGAGTTTTTCAATTATCGATATTAGCAATTGTCGCGCAACTAGAAAATGATTATTAATAAATATTTTCTTTATTGTCAAAGTTTAAGTGAGTTTTATAAGCCATGCGTAACCCTTGTCACACACTTTTTATTTCTTGTTTTGTGCAAATAACAATGCGTTATGAATGGAAACATAAAAATAAGAAAAATTTTAAATAATTCCTATGATTATAATCATCATTATGGGTATTGTGTAGAAGAAAATTAAAATATTTTTGAAGTATAATGCGTTCTACACATGAAACTCTACTTAACAATACTGGGTGGCAATCAAATGCGTTTATTTTTAAGCCAAATAAAAGAATAGCTAATCATATGTCGCGATAAAACTCATTTAATTTTTTTTTGGTTTTTTTTCGCCGCATTTATTAGCGGATGCCAGCAAATAACATGCTTTGAATTAATTTAGTTGTTACAGTTTTGGGCGAAAAAACTTGAGTCGTTATTGCATTTTTCATAATTGATAGGCGTTTGAGAAAAATACGGCAAACAAGTGTCAACGCGTACGGCATAAGTCACGGTCATTTGAAATGATTTCACTTTCCCAATAGAAAACTTTGTAATCATACGTTATTTTTGACCGTACTTTTCTTCTTGTTTCCAGTCTATTAATTTGTAAATTAAATGCAACGCATACGTGATGGCTATTATTATTTGTGGTTATATATAATTTATTTGGATTAAATAACTATAGAGATAACAAAATTATATTAGAAATATTGCATAAACAATAACTTAATTACGGCGTAAATTAATCAAAAAAATTATTATTGTAATTTACGCAAAAAATTGTAATTTTCAAGAACAAGAAAATTTTGATTTTTTTGCTGTGATTTTTTTAATCAATAAATTTTAGAATTAATATATATAATAGCGTACGAATAAAGCGCCATTATTCCCGTTTAAAACTTATTGTCACTCGAAACAAACACATACAAAAAATAAGGGTGTAATAGACAAGAGGAAAGAAGTAATTTATCTCCAAATATTGCCAGTTAAACACTTTTACGCGTAAATAATTAAAAAAGTTTTTAAGTTATTAGTATGAAAGAAAGTGGAACTCGATTATATAATTATTATTAGTTAAATAGTTGTTTTAGACATATAACATTAAATTGGTGTTTCGTTTCCGATGAATGGCAAGTTATTTGAAGCACATAAAAAAGTAATAAAAGTTAAACCCAATGAGCGAAATTAAGTTAGAATGTAATTCAAGGCAAATACAAACATTTAAATTTAATTGTTTCTGTTTCTCTGTATATAAACGCGTGAATCAAAAAAGTTTTCATATTATTCGTAAAGTTTTGTTTAATTGAATTATATATAAATTAACATAACATGGGTTATATGCCTATTATTTTGCTTTCTTCGTTCGTTGTATTATCGCTCAACTTTTCGCTGGTGTGGAGCGGATGTCACCCGCAAATTATCATCAAGAAAGTACCCGTACCGGTACCGTATGTATCAAATCTAATTAACTAACAAATACTTTTAAAAATATGCTTCGGTTAAACTTAATTGTGATTTTCTCTTGTTAATTTCAAAGATATGAGGTGATTAAAAAGGTTCCGGTTTACAAAGAAATACCAGTACCAGTGAAGGTACCCGTCAAAGTTCACGTGCCCGTCAAAGTGCCCGTTAAAATTAGTCACGGACACGAAGAACACGGCCATGGAGGAGGAGGTGGCTTTGGAGATGGCGGTTATGGTGGTGGTAAGGGTGATATTGGCGATTTTGGACTCGGCGGCCACGGAGTGGGTGGTTATGGTGGCGGCCACGGAGTGGGTGGTTATGGTGGCGATCACGGAGGAGGTGGTTATGGTGGAGATCACGGAGGGTTTGGGGGTTATGGCGGTGGTGGACATGACGATGGTTATTAGACAATTACACTTATTCTCATTACACAATTACACTTACACTTATTCTTATTCTTATAATATCACACAAGTTCAATGATATTATATCGATAAAATTTAGTATCATCTTATTCTAGTTTTTTTTATTTAAAACATAAATATGATTACATATTTTTATAACATGTATATAGAATATTATCATTTTTTTAATAAAAATATAAAATTTCGAATTAAATATTTTACACGTATTTAACATGTGAGCATTATTTTATTTTAATATCTATTTATTAAAGTATGTGTTAATCTCTTCGAAAACTTTCTCATAATTTGATTCTCAGACATATCATTAAAGTCTGGATTTAAATTTGGTTATATACATATTGATTCCATTATAACTTTATAATTTAATGGTAAAATGAGTTTTTTATTTAAAATTTTTACAAAGATTTAAAGAAAACAAAATAAACCACATATACTATTTATACAAATATACATTTCATATTATTTTATTTAAACATTATTTGATTAGAATTAGAGATTTGTTGAGAATATGATAAACTTGTTAATAGTAAAGCAGAACAAATAATGATTAATAATGAGTACAGACTCGTATCTATTATTTGGATAATGTTGAAGACTTTAGTCCAGAAATCCATGGATCTTTAATTAATGTTTGAAT
>JAQGAW010000396.1:0-30708 GCA_034698025.1 Phthiracarus crinitus
TTCAAAGCCTTAGCCCGACTTTTAGCCTGAGCCTCTTCAGGCTAAGAGGCTAAGAGGCTAAAAATTCTCATCTCTAATATGAACTGTCAAAGCCTCACATAACTAAACTGTTTAAAACATACTGGAAAGCACGTGATCACCATTCGATTAGGTTTTTAATGATACAATTTCAAAGTTTTAAAATTGGCTTTACTCCACTAAAAGCAAAATATATATATATGCAGTATTTCAAAAAACTAATTTACATAATTTTATAAATTTTTGTACTTGAAATACTTTTTAATCCTTTTGCTATATAACTGATTACCAACTTTTGTTCAATTTTTATAATAATCTAAAGTTACAAAAAAGAGACAATCTATTAAGTAATAAAACTTTTGTTTTAAAAAACTTTTCTCAACGTTTTTCGTTAAAACAAAGTTTAATCACAAGTAACAGTATATTTTAATCACAACCATTTATTATTAAACATATTATTAGTAAAGCACGGATTTTCCGGGACTAAAAAGTCCTCAAAACGGGAGGGAACCGGGAACAAAAATGTATTAAAAACTGGAATGGATCCGGGAAATATTTTTTCCATGAAAAAATGTTTACAAAAAAATCATTTTATTTTATGTACCGTAACATTTTAAACTAACTTTTTGGTATAATTGTAAATTTTTAAAAATATTTTTCTGCATTTCGTAAACAAAATTTTTATCAAACTAATGAAGTTTCTGAAATATGAATTCACTACATAAAATGTTAAAAGCTTTGGAGCTATTTTCTTAGAACCTTAATAATTAATGTTCTAATATCATACTTTTGATCAATTTTTAAGACTTTTAGATAGCTTTTTTGTGCATTTACTTATAAATTTGCTGCTAAATATAGAGAAAACTGGAACATTATGAATATTTGTGCATATCCGGGATTATTTCTATATATTGCCAAATCCGGGAAAAAGCGGGAAAATAAAACTACTTTTAATCAATTAGTTAAACTTTATAGAAGTTAATATATTAATCTCCCGGTCATATGGTCAAAGAAAAAAGACGGGATTTTCCAGGAAAATCCGTGCTTTAATTATTAGCTATAAATATAACTAATACGCAAACTATCTGTTGTTTGAATGATTTGAATTTAACGTTTTTGTTTAAGCGGAATACAAATTAAATCGTATATAAAGTTTCTTAATAATTCTAAATTTGATATAAAATATTATAACAATTAGTAGAACAGTCAAAATAATGAATGCTAAACCAGTTGCGATAGCGATTGGAGACATAATGAATAGATCGCACTTCAAAGAATTCAATGGGTAGCGAACGCACCAGCGATTAAGCAATGGTACATATTTCTTCGTGAATTCACTGATTTGGTTATAATTTTCAATGCGACAGTTTTTCCGCACCAATTCATTCAAGTATTCTTTCAGTATCCAAACGCCACAACAAACGAAGTATTCTTTGTCTTCTAAGAATTAATTAGTAACAAAAATTGCACATTTTTATTAAAAAAATATTAAATACTAATTTTTTCTAAAATATTATAATACCTGGTATTAGATGTTCGTTAACAGTAATCATACATTTGATTTTATTTATATATTGCTCTAATCTACTTATAATAGGCATAACTCCGAAATTAAAATAACTGATTGTCAATAAAAGTAAAATAGATGTTTGCATCTTATTATGATTTCAAATAATTAAAAAATTAGAAAACTTTGCACTAAAATGAATACAAAACATTGGCAAACACAATGTTTCATGTATTTTACATTGTGTTGAATTGTTGTTGAAATGTTATGAAATCTATTAACATTTTTTACTGATTTAGAATAGAATTATTATTAGTAATGTAAAACTCGAAATTTTAATTAATTTTTTTCAGGATATAAGCATGAGTTCATACAACCAATAATATAATCACTAAATCCAATTATGTATAACATAATAATAAGCACTTCCGACTTAGACATCCATCAATCAAATGTAAAGCAAGAATTAAACTTATACTGTTCTAATTTAGCCTCTTATCGTAAGCTATAGTAATTCAGATATTTTTAGAAAATTTTTATTTTTGGGTTTTTCATATAATAGCAGAATTGACATTGAATATAATATAAAATTATGTGGATATATTTTAGCATACTGTATATTAGAGGTCGAAAAATGTCCGATTATTCACACCCACTCCCTCCCGCATAAAATATTTTTACTCCTGCGGGACTGCTCCCGTTGAAGTAAAATCAGCGTTCCCGCCGCTCCCGTCCGTAGCTCCCGCACATTTACAATAAAAACTTTAAAATCACAAGATAAACCTTATTAAGGGTTATAAATATGTAAATAAATAAATATTAAGAGTTTGTTTGATATACTAATTTTTAAAAACATAAAAATTTTGTGAATACATTTTTTAGGCCTCTAAAAGTGGATGAAATTGACATGAAAATGTTATTTTAATTGGTATGCGGGAATATAAAGGCTTTGTGGGAATCCCGTACATCCCGCGATTTTTTAGGCTTTTCCCATTCCCTCCAGTACCGCATATTTTTCACTTAATCCCACTCCCTCTCGCTTCCCACGGGACCCATTTTCGACTTCTACTGTATATTTTGATTATAATACAGCATTGCTTTTAGTTTTTGCACGAATAGTTGCAAACTTTTATCCATATTAATTTTATGCTAATTTTATATTAATAGTGTTGATTTGGTAGAGATAAGAGTTAAGTACACTTTTCTTTATTATTGGCCAAATTGTATGAAATTACGTTTTAAATTTTTCGATTTAAAACAAAACTTCTTTCTTGTAATGTACTATAACTTCGATGTTTAATGCAATTAACTTATAAGCAGAGGGCGGTTATTTTGTTAAAACAAATCAAGAAATTTGTTGGATATTTGGGAACAAAATTTTTTTGTTTTTGTGATTATATAAAACATGATTTAAATTAGAAAAAGTTATTATATTTTATAATTTAGTATTTATCAATATTTTCTTATATTAGCCCCTCTCTTCTTTTATAAAATATGCTTATTTTATGCTTTACAGTATTAAGCATATTACTTTCATTTAATGATTTAATAAATACTGTAATACTCTAAATCGCATAGGCATAGTTGGACTTTCATTTAAAACCACTGATAAAATTTAGTTAAAACTTTGATTAACATAAGAAAAAGTAAAAAAATTAAAATAATTTTCAATTAAAAATTTTATAAACATTGAAATTTGGTTAAATAAAGGTTTATTGAGTAATTGATGGTTATAACGAAATTTTGAAAAAATTGGTGGTTTTGGTGTTGTTTGGGATTAACCAAATATCCAGCCTCTGCTTAAAAGTTAAAACCTCTGTTGACCACGCCGTCAGTGTTTGGCGCTCATTAAGAGCACAAAAAATGCTTTCTAATAGCTCGTGATAAAATCCTCTAAAAACACATGTCAATCACAGCTTACACCACACTTTGCTTATCGTATAAAAAGGAAATAAATTCAGTCCCTATTAATAGCCTAAGAATTAAAGATAAAGTTGTTATCAAAGTACTTATTATAGCAATTAAAATGGAAAAATTGGTCCTTAAACTTTTGCCGTCAAATAGATTATATGATTATGTTATTTATATTTTAAAAATAAATTTCATACGTTACTAATTTATTAATTAATAATAATTTGATTATTTCGTAATACTATACAAAGAAAACAAATTTAAAACTTTATTATTAATTAGAGTTACGATTTTTGACAAAACTTGAATTTTTTAAACAAAAACGAATATCGTTGACACAAATAATTAAGTATAAAATAATTGAATAGTTTTTGAATTAGATATTCAAAACTTTTTAATTAAAACCAATATTATTGAATTGAAAATTTTTTTATATAAACTATTTTCTCGCACATTGCTCTCAGCAATTTTTTTATCAAGCATGTGCTTATTTTTTAATCAAACATGTGTCAGTTCAATGTTTACATTATCCATCTTTCGTGGAAAGCTTTTGTGAATGTTTTTTCCTTAAGAAACAATATTTGATGATATATAATGATCTGCAAATTGAATACTAGCTAATCATTTATTTGTTATTTTTGGATGATGTGTTGAGTTTTAGTGGAGTTACTATGGCTCGCGAGTCTAGACGCGAGACATTAGAAAGTTTTTAGATAAAAAATATTGAGTAATATTGGCGCCAAGTATTTGCGATAATCAGTCGTTAAGATCTTTGAATTAACAACGTGTGTAATTCTTTAATAAATATACAATTTTTACGCCAATTTAGATTAGAAATATTAGTGCAAACAAAATTCTGAATTTGCTGATTTTTATCCAAAGATTTTGCAAAATTTATTTATTTAAAATTAATATATATATTATACAAAGATTTTCTAACTAAACGATGTCATGGCATTTAATAAAAAATATTTACAGATTTTTATTTAAGTATAGTTTTAAATGCATATATCTTTGCAAAAAAGAGAGAAATAAATGCGACGGATGTATAATTTTTAAACGAATCAACAAAAAATATTTAATAAATAACAAAAAATAATATAATAACAAAAATTAATTAATATTTAATTATTAGATACATATAACGGAATCTCATATCGGAATCGTATTAATCATTCGCTCTAAATTGGTTGCTATAATGTCTATACGCTTCTCTAACTGATAAATCTCGTGGAAACGATGCGTTTCATTCCAGTGTGCCATCCATTCATCTTCGAGTAGTGATAACACACTGAGCTGAGATTCGATTGGTTCCGCTAATGCAGACAATTCAGTTGCGCTTAACTTTTTGATTGTCTCCACTGATCTGGACTTGATTTGTTCGACAAATTCGTATAAGTTATTGATGTGATCGTCTCTTATTGTTTCACGTTTATGTCTCAACACTGATTGATGCGCTTTATATGTGAAAATAAAGTTTAGTATTCAGTGATCTTTTCAATAATACGAATTATTTATTGGCAAAAATACTTATAATACTAAAACCAATACAAGTAAATAACATTTTTGAGATAAACATATTTACATTTGAATTGTTATTAAGTGTTATTAATGAAAACCTTTTTAATCAGAAATAATTAAAAGTGTTTTACAGGATAAACATACAAGTTTTGAGCTGTATTACTAATAGCTTTTTAGTAATACTAACACTAAAATATTTTATAACTCGAAGATAAATTAAAAACTATGAGTTTAATTTTTGAATCGTGCGTAAAATTCTTAAGTTCTACCCATCATTGAATAAGAATCTCACAATTTAGTTCACATCAAAAAAGTTTACAAGAAATTAGAAAATAGTAACTGTTAATTCGGATTCAAATATTGTAATTATATTTTCAGATTTCATCCGTTATATAAAACTGAAATCCCAGAAAACTTGGTAATGTACTTAAAATTAATTTAATTAAATCTATTAATCAGAATAAAAGAAATTAAATGTTTACTTACAACAACAAACAATAGAGGATAAAAGAAATAAATCTAATAATTTTATATTAATTTTTGCATTCATTTTATTAATTAATGTTTAACTGCACAAAAGTTAGTATACAATAGAAATTTAAAATTTAGAGCTAAAATGTGAAAAATTAATTGTCTATTAATTAATTTTATAAGTTATCCAATAGAACTAAGAAATGTTTTCAAAAAAAACCACTAATAAGGAAACAAAATTTTCGTGTTCTCTCTTTTTATACGTAAGATCAAACGATAAATGTTTGCATCGGCTTATCGCGACTCTCCTACAGCCAAACATCACTGTTTTTTAACCTTAAACTTTGCTTTTAATAGCACTAATAAATTAATTACTTATCGTCGTCTTATTGCTTAATCTTGACTTTGCCTATAATAACTAATAGAGATTAATTACACGTGAAAAAACATTATATTACACGTGCGCCTCGATATTAGTGACGTTATAAAATTTCAATGCTCTGATTTATTATTGTTCGTTAAGCTTAAATCCTCAATTAATCTTAGAAAATGCTTATTATTTTCTAATCAATGTCCTGTTTACTTCATTAGAAAATCAACAGAAAACTTATACACATAGAGAAGATACTGCACACACAGCAGTAAACATGCATTCTGTACTTTAGAGAAGATTGACACTAACGTTACGGTACCTTCAAAACAAGTGATGAACTTTTGCCTGATTTAATGAATTTATTGACATTTTTAATATCTATTGGAACCCTTACAATGTTGAATAAACAAACTATAGTGATGTGTTTTTCAATTTAATTTTTATTTTTGAAGGATAAACGTTGTTTTTTTAAATGTGCATTTATTAGTTATTTTTAAATTATTTTTCCTGCGTATAAACGTGAACTCTCTTAACAAATATAACAAAATAAAAATAAAGTTTAGAATAATTTGCAACGATTTGATAACTCTGAACATTTATCAACAATTAAATTATAAAAATTAAAATATTTTTGATTAGAATTCATTTCGATAAATACTTTAAGATTTTAAGAAGTTTAAATTTATAATAAAATGTACAGTTATAATAATAAATAAATTTAATAAAGCAAAGTTGGTTTAATTAATTATAAAATAAAAATTGAATGTTTTATAATAAACTTATTGAAAATCAAGTAGTAAATCAGGAAATAAATAATTTCCCCAAACAAACCATAAGCAAAAAAATCTATTAATAGTTAAACCGCTATGTACTCAATATAATCGAAATTATTATTAGTTCAAATATTCGTAAAATTTATTAAAATAAAACTTTTTTATTAAACATAAAAACAATACTTTCTAAATAATATACACGAAAGACAATACCTTTTTATTTGTCGAACTAAAGTTAATGAATATGTATTTAATATTTTAAAACTTGCATAAAGTACTGTATGACAGCATTTCAGTATACATTGAATCGATTCTCACTAATATTGCATTTGAAATGATTAGATATGATTGATGAACGTCAGCACAATTTTTTCATAATAACAAACAAATGTTTTAAATTATATGAAAAATCTGGCATTTAAGAAAAATATTTTTCTCTAAATATTTATATGTATTGCAAAAATAAAATTATTTTATAATAATGAACATATTCTATAATATTTCGATAGCACTCAAATTCATTTATTTTGTTTATTTTTATAAGTGTATTCTCTAATAACAAGAACCATTGTAGTGAGAAATTATTTAAGTAATGACCGATAAAGATCTTAGATTTAATTTTTTTAAATAGATTTATTAGACAGTTTCTCATCCATTTTTAGGCCAAATCAGATTCGTTAACAGTTTTTCCTATTTGATGTGTGATATCAGTTTAGCTACTATTTCGAAATTGCTTTCAGAAATAATTTAAATATGAAATTTAATTTTAATAAAACTATTATTCTAGAAAAACCAGAGTAAAATTTATATAATTTGGTTCATTTTAAATTATTAATAGTAATATTAATTTTACAGTAACCTTACGATGCAAAACACAACTTTTTGAAATCGAGTGCAAATAAACCATAATTTAAGTTACACTTTAATTATATTACGAAAGATAACATATAGACACGTGTGGATTACAAAACAGTAATGTAGACAATAGTGTAATTTTATAAAATTCAGTTATTCTTATGATGAAATGAACCGCAAGTTTTTTTAAGGAAAAATTCTTACGTTAAAATAACGACTATTTTAAAATTATTTGCAGCATTTAATATTTAAGTTCGTGAGATATCAAATAAGTGTTGTTTGCAAATAACTTGCTTTTGTTATTACTGTAAGTTGATCTTCTAAACTATATTAAAAGTAAGTGATTTGATTTTAATGGCAATTCCTTACAATTAAACTCAATTGAAAAACTAATGATTTTAATAATTGTAATTGTGTTACAAATCTCAACAATTAATTGTTTAAACGATGGTTTCTTAGCCACACTGATTGATGATCTTCAAAGCACAGTGAAGTGTGTGGCGAATGTTATTGAAGACCCATTACCAGGTGATACCCCTTTTCTATTCTCTCGATATAAATGCTTAATTTTTTTTATTAAACTCAAACACAGATTTTAATGAGTATATTTTTTGCTGCGGTGTTTCGAAACTAAGCGAATATATTAGTACTAAAGTAAAGCAAAAATGTCACATCAATAACTATTATCAATTCACAAATTTTACGAATAAACTCAAGCCTATGTTTATTAAACGATGCGAAAAGTATTTGTCGAACTCATTTAAGTGTCATTTATTAATTGTAATGCCAATTGCTTTTATTGTTATTTTTATTATAACTGTTGTCACGCTATTATTGTGTTCAGTAATTTCATTTAAAAGATACAGAGGTATTAAAAAGCTATATAAAGATAAGGAAAGAAATGATGAAAAAGAAAATTTTATAACTCGTTAAACTTCAGTTGAACTGTAATTCATTAGAAACCAAATATTTTGATTTGTTAATTACTGAGTGTTTTGCATTAAATCATATGTTAATTGTCATTAAAAATGACCACATATTTTGAATTGTTATTCGAATTTAAAAATAAAAAAACTTGTTATTACTGTATTTAAAAATAAAAGTTTAAAAATTTAGTTAATATACAAAAAAAATTAAAATTTTCCATCAATTTTCATTTTAAAAGCTTTTCTGTAAAAAAGTTTTTATTAATAAAAATTCATCTCAATTTTGTTTATATATATTAAAAAATTTACGTATTTGTTTAGAAAATGAATAGTGAATTGTTAATATGATGGAAGTTTTTGCTAAAGGAAGTAGTAATTCGGCAAATTGGTTAACATTTTTCAATAGAAGATATGGTTTACTAGATTTAAAGCTTCTGCTTATTAATCACTGTGTAAAGTGTAACCTGTAATGTAATTTGTGAACAGTGCAAAATTACTCAAAGATTAGTTTAATTGTCTAATTCACCCTTTTATTGCCCAAAGCTATGCAAAAATTGTTTCACTTACGTAAAATGTATAATATTGCGCTGACAAAAGAAATTGTATGTTTATTTACCTATTTCGAAGCTAAACTATGCATTTACATTTGCAACGGGGATCACAAGTATTACATATTATAATTAACAAAAAATGTTTAGTTTTTTATCAATCTAAACTAGAGTGTCCATAATTTTGGTTTACACTTGAGGATTTTCTAAATACGCAGTTTTCCTTGGAGTTCACCAGCAGAAATTTTTTATCTGACTTTACCTGAAAAGTCAAGCTTATGTATTTGACAATGTCTTTCACCATACTCTTAACTGTTAAAACATTGCATTCAAAAACTGTAAACTGCATAAAGTATGTTGAGACCAGCAATATTGGATTTTTACAGTGGCTTGAGAATGAGTTGGAGCCTCATTTTTCAACAGTGCTCGAACCGTGTATGTGCGTCACAGCTTAAATTATGATAATTCTTAATAAGTATCGTTAAATAAGCCATTTGTTTCTATTAATAGCATAATGCAAATTTGTTACTAAATAATTTATATATTAGACACTGTTGTGATTAATAGCATGTTATAAAATTGAAATTATATAACATTTAATTTTTATGTTAAAATATTGTGCACAACAAACAAGTGTTTAAACAATAAAGATTTTAATTTGTTTATTAAATTTTTTGATTATGCAAATATATTCACCAAATTTTTAGATATAAAACACTGAAAAAATAATTTAAATTTGATATTCATCTTTAATCATTTGCGAGCCCTTTTCCGCGATCATCATTGTTGGAGCATTTGTATTGCCATCAGTAATAACGGGCATAATAGAGGAATCAATAACACGTAAACCAGTAATACCGCCCAAAACTTTTAGCTCACTGTCAACCACAGACATACTATCAGTTACTTTACCCATTTTTGCTGTGCCCACAAAGTGCCACTCAGTTCTTGTCATGTGTCGAGCGTGACACTCCAGATAATCATCATTAGGCACTAAAATATTTGGATATTCTATGTCAGGAACGAGACTCCACTTTGACTCACATCCAACTACTTTCTCGGGATAAACTTTTGCGCCCCATTTCTTAAAAGTTTTTGTGTGCCCGAATCGATACAGCCATCGATTTCCATCCACTATAACTTTAATAGTAATTAAAATACTTATTTCAATTGTTTGAAAATATTTAGAATTCAGTTGATGCTAAAAGTTTATTTCTAACCCTTGATATCGTGAGGATGCGAAAAATAATTTGGTTGTAGCATTGGGTGAACATAAGGATCGCTTGATTTTAATAGAAGCTTTCCGCGACTCTTAGGTCGCGATACATCGGCCCAAGTCATAAACGCTGGCTCAAGAAAGTGTGACGAATACATTCGCTTGAATACATCAAAACGTAAGCCAAACATTTTATGAAATACAATTCCAATCGGATCTATGCCTGGAGGTATAGATACCACATTAAATTGAATATCAGGCCATTCAACATCATCATTAATGCTACTGCTTGTCGGCATTTGTAAGTCATTAACGTAAGATAATGGTCCTTCACGTGATTTAGCGTATCGAGTAATGCTCTCAATTGAAACTGGCCATTCAGTACCTATAGTTTAGATATACTAAAAGTTATTCATAATCTAATAATTATGAAGAATACCTAATGACGGAATTGTGTAAGCAATGCCCATAGTATTTACATGATCCTGTAAATTCTCACCAACTCCTGGTAACTCAGCTATTATTGGAATATTAAAGCTCTGCAATTGATATTTAGGTCCAACACCGGAAGTTAGAAGAATATGCGGTGATTTTATAGCTCCAGCGGAGAGTATGACCTCTAAGTCGGCAAACACTGCGAATGTATGACCTAAACGATCATATTCAACACCTATCGCTCGTTTGTATTTAGAAAAAATTACTCGTTTAACAAATGCGTGCGCAATGATGTCTAAATTTGGTCGATTAGGCTTAACTGATTCAAGAAAAGCCTTACTAACAGTTATACGATTTCCATTAATTATCGCCTTTTGAAAAGAACAAATTTGTAAAACAAAACAAAACTTTTCTATAGCTTAGCAAAAACCTGTTGTGCGACATTTATATCGTCATAATATTCAGCATTAAGATCTTTCTGTTGAATACCGAATTCTCGAGCAGCTATTATAACGTTTCTACACGTAGGATTTTTATCTGTTAACCAATGACTGGCCACAGGGTATAAACCGCTATCATTGTGATACCCGTTCGCTAGCATTTCTGGATCATAATTACGTTCGGACTTTAGAAAATATTTGAATACATTGGCATAACTCCAACTGTCATCTCCAATCATTTTCGCCCAATTGTCATAATCTTTTGATTTTCCCCTCACATAAACCATAGCTTTTTCACATCGAAAAATTTGATCGTTTATAATTAAAACAAAGTTTTTAAAAATACAAAATAAATATCATACCATTAATACCCGAAGATCCTCCCATAATCTTTCCGCGTTGCCATCGACAACGCCGTCCTTCCATATTAATAAAAGAGTTATTCTGAGGTTCAGTACGAAAAGCCCAGTCATGTCTGGAGTTAGCGGATAGAAAAAACGAAAACGGCATATCAGTGACTATAGTTTCAGGTCCGCCGGCTTCGAGTAATAGCACATTGATTCTTGGGTTTTCGCTCAATCGTGATGCTAATACAGATCCTGCAGTTCCAGCGCCAACTATTATGAAGTCGTAATGAGTTTTTGGATATCGTTGCGCAACTAGTGATTCGTGAGACTTTGTATTATCGATAACCCATTGCGGAGTTTTACCTTAAATAATAGATATAACGTGAAACAAATTCCAACAAAATTAAAAAGAAATGATTAATTCTATCATTATTGACAGTTTAATCGCATAAAATTACTCACAATATTTAGATTTATTTTTAAGACCCATTAATAAATACATTTAATTGAGATTTCATATATTAAAACATGGAATATAAAAAGTAAATCTTAGTCTAATATATACCATAATTCAATAAAGTGAATATTTCTTTCCAAAGATCAGGATAATTCGCGATATTCATCATTCTTTTAGAAAATAGCAAATTAGGATTCTCTATGATATCTTTCGCGAGAATAGATATGCTATTTTGTTCATTATCGTGTGTTAGTGGTGTGGTTTCATCGTCGGAGCCATAGATTTCTTGCACCACTATTTGAGAACTATAACTAATAATTAGTATTACTAATAATAAAATTAGTAATTTCATTGCTAATAACGATACCATAACGAGATTTTATTATTTACACTGAATTGACCACATTCTTAATTTATAATTATTTACAAAATTTTCTTTTATTTACTTTATTTAATGCTAAAAACTAGGTTACAGATCACATACACTAATTTAGGCCATATTAAGTTCTTTGAAAAATGTGTTTATTTTAATATGACTGAATATTTGAGACCTAATAAATATAAATATTTTACTGTAAATACATTATACAATTAGAAATAAACTAAAGCTTAATAATAAGGAATGTTCTAAATTTGTTTTTATTTATCCAAACATATGTTTCACGAATTTTCTAAAAATTACAATTAATATGTTTTGTTCGGTCAATAAAACTATTTTTGTAGATATTTTTCACGCAATATTAGTTTGAGTTTTGTTGAAATTCAGTGATTTTCCTTATAATAAAAATTTTTAAATTTAGTGTTCAATATGTTATAACTTATAAGAAGTGCTGCACGCGTTACCACTCCGTGGTGAGCGCGAGCGTCAAGCGTGAGCGCGAGAGCTGAGTGTTGTGTGCTGACCTCTAATTAAAAAATATTTAAATTAATTTATTTTTAACAAACAAATAATAAAACTTGAAAATTAAATGTCATAAATTAAAAATCTTATATACTTTGCGGTCAATATTATTTAATTCATTATTACTAATTAATTATTTATTCTATTTGTCGATCACAATGATGTAGCTAAGCTAGCTTAAGCTCGAGCTGAAATTCAGCTCGTGATTTTAAAGTTTTAGATTTATCAGCTCAGCTCACATATGTTCAGCTCCAGCTCAGCTCAGCTTTCAGCTCAAGCTCGGTATAGCGAGCTGTTTGAGCTGACTTTCTTATTTTGTTTAAAGTATTTTCCGATTCCTGTTGCAAATTGCATATAAAATATTATTAAAAATTCAAAATCGATTGAATAATAAAATTATTCATTTAATATTGTGATTCATTATAATATTATTTTAATGTTTAGAAAAAATATTAAATAATTATAATACAATTTTCTTAAAAAAATATAATTATATAGACAAATTTCAGCTCAACAGTTCAGCTCAGCTTTGACAATATCAAGCTCTGCTCAAAATATCTGGAGCTGGAAATAATTCAGCTCAGCTCTGAAAATTTTTGATTATATCAGCTCAGCTCGCAGCTCAGCTAAAGTTCGGGTTTTTGAGCTGACTTTCATCACTAATCACAATAGCATAAAATAGAGATTTTAATTGTGCTAACTATTGAAACATTACTGTGCAAGCTTTGACTGCATTCTGTCCCCTAATTTGCTGTTCCTTAATAAGTCTTACTATATTTCATTGTTTTTAATTATTTTGCTTTACCTTTATTTGGTAGTTGTAATGTTAGTGAAATGTCACATAACTAAGGACAGGATATTTCGGTTAAAAAAATTGCATATTTCGGTCGGTTATCGGTTGAAATAACAATCAAAATTAGATTCAATTTTCGGTTGGGATTTTATTATGTATTTGTATAAGAAAAGTTGTTTAATCTTTAAATATTTAACATTTGAAAATTTGCATGGATAAAATTGAGTCTGTCTTCTAATTTAAAACGTTTTTGTGTAATAATTTATAGTTAAAGCAAGTTCAATGTTATCCGGTATTAAGCAGTTGAAGCATGGATTATTTTACAAAATTAAGGCATGTGACTTATTAAGCCCATGTTTTCAATCGTGTTGCTGGAGAAGTGAGAGAACAATATCCAAAGTAAAACTAATTTATTTAAGCAATGAAAAATGTTTTGTTAAATCTCCTAAACGAAGAAAACTATATCTATTAACAAAACTTGCTTTTCCACCAAATCCAGTAATAACATCAGCTTTAATTTATGCCAATAATTTTGAACTTATAAAAGGATATAACATAAAGGATAAAAATATCGCATCTATAACTAAAGCTAAAAAGTTAATAAGCGACACCTAATTATCAATTTTTTAAATACTAATCTGTTATAATGATATTATAGGTTAATACGTTCACTATAGATTAACCACGTCCCAAACATATGCTATATCTCCTAAAGCTTTATAACTCCTTTACTCGTCTCTGATTGACTAACTTATACGGACGGTCTCTACTTTTATTCCTTAAGTTTAAGACATATATAATATTATTTAATCAATTATAAACTTAAATTACTTGATATTTTATATATACGATATATAAAGCGGGCGACAAACGATATTACAGCCGGGGTACTAATACCGGAAAAACAACACTCAACCAATACTGTGACTAACGATAATATAAAATTGAAGTGAAAAGTCTTTCACTAATTTTTATTAAACTATTTATGGGATATTTTTCTCGGATCTAATAGAGAAAATCTAGCAAAAACTTTAGTCATCTGAATAAATCTTTTAATTAAAATAATCAATTCAATAATAGTACACTGAATTACAATCATTTTTTTAATTTAAAACTAACAATATTTTCATTTATTGAGATCAAACATGAGATGCGACCGAACTGGACGGTTGTTAAACGCAATATAAATATTATTGCTCACTAAAACATAAGTATAGCTGCGTTACAATAAAACTGTTAATCAGTGTTCCAAATAAATCATAAAAACTTATAAGTTTTAAAACATAAACTTGAGTAATATATAGGCTTAAAGTAACAAAAATACAATTGCTTTTACTTTTCAGTCATTTTAGTAAGCGATAATAAATAATTTTGGGACTTTAAGCATCCTGTATGAGTGGGTTAGGCGTTACAAAATGAAACACATAAGAGTGTGTAACAACAATTTATATTGAAAATGTTAAAGTTTTCCAATAAATTTATTTTTACATCAATGAATGCACAGGCAATTTTTCATAAGTTTATTTGCTTTTAAAATAAGATTTATTTTGTAATTTTATTTCATTAAAATTGTATGAATTCAAATAAAAATTGTAGATCTATATATCAAATAATCAATCATAAATAAATCCATTAAACTAAAAAATAGTGATTCTATTTACGTCATAGATTTAAGTGTAAAGTATAATGTGTTCAACTCTTAAAGTAATTTTATTATTACCTTTTCATTTGTGTAAAGATTAAGTACGATTATGTTATTTAGACAAGTTTTTGAAAAAATTTTTATTTTAATGAATTATTAAAATATTGTGAATCATTTAGTTAATGAAAATAAGTTATTACATTTATCAAAAATATTCTTTCAAATAGCAATAAAAAAAATGTTTTGGAGAGTAAGAAAAAATTTTTCAAAAAACAAATTATTCCTTAAAAAATACATAATAGACCCGCGATTACATTGCATTGATTTTATTTATCCTAATCGTGAATACGACGAGAATTCCTATCATTGCAAACTTTATTTATTATATATTTTTCTCTCGCTTAATATCATTCGTTACGTGATTTATTTAGTATCGATAAGATATAAAACAATGTATTATGTAATGGACATAACTCGTCACTTAAATGGGTTAATCGTATTTAAATATACGTTTGCACTAATTTTATTAGTATTTTCGTTGTGTATTGTTGTACTGCTCAACAATGGCCACAAATCAAACTTTGTGTGGAACGATATAATAGACGTTCTTCGCGGCTTAAAACCGATTAACCAAATAAATATGGAAAATATTTTTCTATACAAAATATTTTACTTTCGGGTGAAACTAATATTTGCGTATTTATATTATTTCTATATAATGTTAAATTTTTTATTGGCATTCACTTTAACGATTTTGTTTTTATTATTCTTAAACTCGTATGAAAGCGTATTATACGGAATAATTGAATTAATAGTTTCGTACATCACATACTTTATAAGTTATTTAATTCTATTACAAGCGTTTTTATTTAACTTAATTGTGCTCACATACTGTAAATTATGTTTCGAAACAATTAATTTCTATTTCTTAAAACTGGTAACTAAACCAATATCAACGGATTTAATAATTCGATTATTAACCGAACACAACACTATTTGCACGATTTTATATCGCTATAATAAATTTTGGAAAAAAGTCAATTTAGTGTCAATCTATTGCTTATTCGCGATTAATTTATTATATATAAATGCATTGTTTTTCACTAATTTATTTTCTTTTATATTAACAACTTTATTTGGGGTATTATTTGTAGCATTGATTGCATGCGAAGTGGTATTATTGCATAAAATCATTACTGTAACAGACGAAGCAAACAAATCCGGTAAACTAGCAAACAACGTATTCTTATATTTGAATCCACAAATAGATATTTGCACAAAATTAAAGGTATTTAACAAAAAATTAAATTCTGATTTTATTTTTATCCCGCTTATGTGTTAACTATTTTGTTTAGTTTTCATCGATGATAGAACGAGCTAATAGTTGCCATCGTTTAATTGGATTTTCGTGTGCAAATCAATTTGTGTTCACTAGATTAATATGTCTAAAAGTAAGAACAAACTTATTTGTACAGTATTACAATTTTTTGAGTGCACATTAATATGTCAATATTGATACAGGGTTTTGAAACTTTGTCTTCGAAAATAGCAATAAACATTCATTATTCATTTTAACCTAAATGCACTTACGGAAGCAACGTGTCCCATGAGGGGGTCGTACAGGGGTATACCAAAAGTTTAAAAAATAGACATCCCTAACCAAAATTTTGAGAATTCAAGGATAAATAAATTTAAAAAATTGTCAATCAAAACCGATTAGTTTTATGACCCTTTTTAAGTTTGGAGCAAAAATTTTTAATAATTATTGTTTTAATTCTTGAGATTACTGAAGCTTTAGGCTTTCTTCTGGAAAAAAATTGAAAAAAATTTTTGAAAATTATTTTTGGGACAATGACCAAAAATTGTCTCGTAAATCAGATTAGTTTTTCCCTCTGCCTTAAATTTTGAGAAAAGTCGAAAGAAGATCCACTTTTGACCACATCATCTGCATAGATTGAGTTTCATTGGAATACACAGTATACAGCGTAATAGTTCACTTGCATTTCCTTCGACAACCCAAAACTGTGGGCATTTTCAATTTGCAAAGTTCTATTTTCAATATAAAAACGCGTTAATTGAATTACTGGTCAATTAAACAAATATATGAGAATATTATAAGTGATTCATAAATATCAAAAATAGTTTATATTATATATTAGCTTATATTACACTATATTTTCTATTGACTTAATGAAAGATTTTAAATTAATTAATTAATCTGTTTTAGATAATGGTAATATTGGCACGATTTATAATACTAACGTATAGATTATCATTCGAGTAAAATATACTGTAATAATTATTACTTTAATATCAAATTATGTCTGCGCTTCAATAAAAAGAAAAATTTTTAAAAAGTAAAAATCATAGAATAGTAATTAATTTTATCAACAATTTATCATAATATTTTAATTAAACTATCAGTATATAATATGATTTAAAATGAATATAATTTTCAATTTTATTAAAAAAATTAAAAAATCAATAAAATATTTCATATAAAATATTTTAGTTTAATGATTTGTGAACCCTTTTCTGCGATCATCATTGTTGGAGCATTAGTATTGCCATCAGTAATAACGGGCATAATTGAAGAGTCAATCACTCGTAAGTTAGTAATGCCTCCCAAAACGTTTAGTTCTGTGTCGACCACTGCCATCGGATCAGTTTGTTTACCCATTTTAGCAGTTCCAACGTAATGCCACGGAGTTGTTGTCATGTGTCGAGCGTGGCATTCAAGATATGCATCGTTAGGTATCATCATATATGGATATAACGTGTCATTAACGACACTCCATATCGATTCACATCCAACCACTTTTTCTCGAAATGCTTTTGCAGTCCAATTTTGAAATGTTTTCGTTTGTTCGAATCGAAACAGCCATCGGTTTGCGTCCACTAAAACTTAATATTAACGCAAAGCTACAGTTTTACTAAAATCATTATACTGCGATATTTAGAAAATGCTTACCTTTAATGTCATACGGATGTGTGAGATAATTTGGCTGAAGTTTTGGATACATGTATGGATCGCTAGACTTTAGTTCAAGTTTTCCACGACTTTTTGGACGCGTGACGTCACCCCATATTATGAATGATGGCTCTGCTATGTGTGGCAAATACATTCTCGTGAACACATCCCTTCGCACTCCGAATACATTATTCATAACAATTCCTGTCGGGTCTAAACCCGGAACAAGTGCTATCGAATTTAATTGAATATCAGGCCAACGAAGATCATCATTATATTGACTATTAAGTGTGATTTGCAAATTATCTAAATAAGCTGGCGCTCCATTTTGGGATAAAACGTAATTTAATATACTATTTAAAGATAGTGGCCATTGTCCTAACAAAATATAATTTCATTTATAGTATTTAAGATCTAAATTATTCTAAAATTTCTTTTAAGTATAATTTTAAAATGATTTAAAGCAATATTTTAATTATTTAAATTAATATTACCAATTGATGGTACAGTATATCCAATTCCGATAGTATTTACGTGATCGTGAAGATTTTCTCCAACACCAGGCAAATCAGAGATCACTGGAATATCAAATTTATTTAGTTGTTGTTTGGGTCCGACACCCGATGTTAGCAGAATATGTGGTGATTTTATAGATCCAGCGGAGAGTATGATTTCTTTATCAACAAATACTTTGTAAAGCACACCAAATCGTTCGTATTCAACACCGATTGCTTGTTTGTTATCAGAAAAAATTATATGTGTAACGAATGCATTCGCTATAATGTCTAAATTTTGTCGTTTGTCTTTCACTGACTCAAGAAATGCTTTGCTAAGTGTTATACGATTTCCACGTAAAATTGCCTACAAAATTTAAAAATTTAAAATATATAAAAATATAAACTGGCCTTAACTAAACTTAAAAATTTTCCAAAAAAAATATAATTTCTATTTTATTTAAACACAAATTAAAAGGTTGGTCACCATATACCTGTTGCGCAACATTGCATCCAATATGTTGGGGTCCATTCAAATCGATATATTTGATGCCTAACTCATGTGCGGCGCGCAACACATTTTTCGATACTGGATTTGGATTAGTTTTCCAATTGCTGGTCACAGTATACAAACCACTATCATTGTGATATCCATTTGCTAACATATCTGCGTCATAATTATGTTCGGATTTTAAAAAATATTTTAAAATATTAGCAAAACTCCAACTGTGATCACCAGTAATGTTCGCCCAATTATCATAGTCTTTAGGATTTCCTCTCACATAAACCATACCTTATATCAAAAAAGTAATTTAAACTTATATGAAAATATGATTAATATCCAAACCATTTATGGTCGACGATCCTCCCATAACTTTTCCGCGTTGCCATCGAGATCTCTGGTTATCGATGTTAATGAATGAATTATCTTGAGGTTCTGTGACGAATTTCCAGTCATATTTCGAATGAGCTAAAAATGGAAACGCTAGCGGTATGTCAGTAAATATAGACTCAGCGCCACCCGCTTCCACCAATAAAACATTGATATTTGGATTTTCGCTCAATCGTGAGGCAACAATGGAACCCGCAGTGCCGGCACCGATCACTATAAAGTCATAACGTGTTTTTGGATATTGTTGAGCAACCAGTAAATTGTGATTAATTGTATTATTGACAATCCATTGTGGAGTTTGACCTTTAATCCATTTTTTGGATTTATTTATGATCAATGATTTTTTAAATTTTATAAATTGATTGATTTGTTTATAATATTAAATACCATTAATTAGTTGAGTGAGTATATCTCGAAAAAGTTCGGGACTGTTAGTGATATCTATCAAAGAAGTTATTAATTTCATGGGATCAGTGATCGCTTGTTTGATCAAATTGGTCTTTACGTATAAATTACTGATACTTTCCAATAAATGAAACAGTTTTGCATTAACAACAGTAATTAGTATAAATAATAAACAGCAATGAACCGATTTTATATCCATTATTATTAATAATGAGCTATTTTTATAATTGTGATAAATAATTAATAAAATAAAAACATAAGCGATATTTTGAAGCAAATATTCTTAATGCCAAAATGATCATAAAAGATTTAAAATCAATATTAGTAAACAGTAATTATTTGTGTATTTGATGATATATTAGAAGCCTATTACTAGTGTTTTAGTGTTTTAACTATAAAGTCATAGTTAAACATTAAAATACACTTTTAGTAATAAGTGTAGTCCTAGAAATTAAGTGAACGTATCGTAAATTACAATATTAGTAATTGTACTTTAATGCGATTTCAAATCCTATCTAATTTCTTGAGTTCTCATTAACAAAAACTTTAATTTTTCAAATTGATTCATAATTATTCTAATAGTAAAATATTTTATGGTAAAACAGATGCCTATAACAATAATTAATTGGATTGCTTTAGAAAATTGATTTTGATGTTAGTTATGCGAACATAAACTACTCTGTATTAAAAATATTCACATTTAACGGAAATTTTCATTTTTTAAAAATAATAGAGAAGTTTTTTTGGTTAAAACGATTGCTATAATACGGTTATCTTGAGGTGTTCTATCAAATATTTAATATTTTTTGGGAATTCAAGAATCAATTGCTTTTGTCAATTCAAACGATAATTTATTTGGTTTTTATTTCAACAAATTTTTATTGGATTTTTTAGCCGACTTTCTTGAAAAGAAGTTGAGCTTATTTCACAGTATTCCGTATACACAAACACAAAAACTCAGTGATTTTGAAATATAGTTTTGAAGATTTTAATAATATGTCCGATTTTTCAAATTTTTAGTGTAGGAATATAGTGTACTGTGGATACCATTCCACAGCTTATGTTACAGTAATGTATACAGTATTGTATACAATACAAGCAAATATAGTAATAGATAATTGTCGTAAAAGAAAATGAAACGTTCCATATTGATGTGAAAGAAGTGAGACCTTTATTAATAGTAGGTATTATATACCAAAACATTAAATTTTATATTTTTGTTTAATGATTTGTGAACCCTTTTCTGCGATCATCATTGTTGGAGCATTAGTATTGCCATCAGTAATAACGGGCATAATTGAAGAGTCAATCACTCGTAAGTTAGTAATGCCTCCCAAAACGTTTAGTTCTGTGTCGACCACTGCCATCGGATCAGTTTGTTTACCCATTTTAGCAGTTCCAACGTAATGCCACGGAGTTGTTGTCATGTGTCGAGCGTGGCATTCAAGATATGCATCGTTAGGTATCATCATATATGGATATAACGTGTCATTAACGACACTCCATATCGATTCACATCCAACCACTTTTTCTCGAAATGCTTTTGCAGTCCAATTTTGAAATGTTTTCGTTTGTTCGAATCGAAACAGCCATCGGTTTGCGTCCACTAAAACTATTTTGAGATATCCTTTATAACTTTAACAGTATTGCTTATATTTAAAAAATATTTTAATCTTAATACCTTTTATGTCATACGGATGTGTGAGATAATTTGGTTGAATTTTTGGATATATGTAGGGATTGCTAGACTTTAGTTCAAGATTACCGCGACTTTTTGGACGCGTAAGATCAGCCCAAAACATAAACGAACGTTCTCTGTGGTGTGGAAAATACATCTTATTGAACACATCGAGTCGTAAACCAAACATATTGTTAAATATGATTCCTGATGGATCTGTTCCTGGATTTATTGTTATCGTATTGAGTTGAATATCAGGCCAATCGGTTTCATGGTTTACAGCGCTATTAATAGGCATTTGTAAGTTATCTAAATAAGTGAGCGGTCCTTCGCGTTTGCGAGCGTATTCAATGAAACTGCTTAACGTTAATGGCAATGGTCCTAATTATTATAATTATCGTTTATTAATATTATCCAAATATGATTTGCTCTTAAATTTGTTATTTGCTACTTTAACTAACAATATTGTACTGTATGTTAACGCATTCAAATATAAAGATTATTCATGTACGACACAATAATTTTATTTACCAGTGTCTGGAACAGTATATCCAATTCCCAGTGTATTTACGTGGTCCTGAAGATTTTCACCGACACCTACTAAATCAGATACTACTGGTATATCGAATTTATTTAGTTGTTGTTTGGGTCCGACACCTGATATTAGCAGAATATGTGGAGATTTTATAGATCCCGCAGAAAGTATCACTTCTTTATCCGCAAAAGTTTCGATTGATTGGCCCAATAGATCAAACTCGACACCAATAGCTGTTTTATTGGCAGCAAATAATACACGTTTAACGAATGCATTTGCGATTATGTCTAAATTCGGTCGATTAGCGTAAATTGATTCGAGAAACGCTTTGCTTACTGTTATACGATTTCCTTTCAGAATTGCCTTTTAATAATAAATGTTTTAAATTTACAGCGATTGTTGTCGTTTATATAAAACTATAAATTATTTCCGTAATAAAGAAACATTTTAGTCTAATCTTCAATACATAAAAAGCATTTACTGATTATTCACGCTCTATATATGTTTTATGATTTTTACTCATTATAGAATAAAATGGTTTTGAAATGTGAAAAATACAATTTTATGCATAAAAAGCTGAACACTTAACCAAATAGCGTTGTTATAAATACCTGTTGCGCAACATTGCAACCAACAAACTGTGGTCCATTCAAATCGATTTGTTTAATGCCAAACTCTTGTGCGGCTTTTAATACATTTCGGGAAACGGGATTCGAATTAGTCTTCCAATTACTAGTGACGGCATATAAACCGCTATTATTGTGATAACCATTTGATAGCATTACTGTGTCATAGTTATGTTCAGATTTTAGGAAATATTTAAATATATTAGCATAACTCCAACTGTTATCTCCAACAATATTTGCCCAATTATCGTAATCTTTAGGATTTCCTCTCACATAGACCATACCTTTTATGATTGAATATTAAAAATAATGATTTAATATTTAATATTAGCAAAATATTGGTCGAAAAAAATCCCTGCCATTAATAGTAGAAGATCCTCCCATTCCTTTTCCGCGATGCCATATAGACCTTTGCTCATCCATATTAATGAAGCAGTTTTTCTGTGGTTCAGTGACGAAAGCCCAGTCATGTTTAGTGCGAGCTAAGAACGGAGAAAATACGGGAGTATCGGTTAATAGCGATTCTGCACCACCAGCTTCTAGAAGTAGAACTGTTGTATTTAAATTTTCGCTCAAACGTGAAGCTATAATAGAGCCCGCAGTGCCTGCACCGACCACTACAAAGTCATAAATTAGTTTTGGTAATTGTTGTTCGATAAGTGAATTGTGATTCACATGATTATTAATAATCCAAAGAGGCATTTGTCCTTTTATAATATATCAGATATTGAAATTGTTATTAATATTTTATACTATTTAATATTAATTAATAATTATTTTGGGTTAGATATACAATTCTTGTGTCAATCAAATGAAAGTTAGCAAAATTAGTAAAGTAGTATAATTATCATTAACTAAAATGAATAATAAAGAATTAATTTATTTTAATATGAATTATTGTTTAATCAGTTTAAAAAAATTAGAAAATGCTTAATGTTTTCAGTTACCGTTATTTAGTAGTGTGAACACTTCAGTCAAGAGAACCGATATATCCACGATATTTATCAATGAATAAATTATGTTTTGCGGATTTTTAATTATATTAATGATGATATCTGCCAATTCTAATAATGCAAAACCACGTTTTAAAGCAACATTAAACACACCAATAATTATGCTCAAAATTGGATTTAATTGTAACAATTGAGCCATAATGCCATTAAATAAAAATAATAAAAGTATTAATGATTTCATAGTTGTTTTGATAAATATGTTAAGCAAATAAATAGTTAAAAAACTTTTCTGTTTATTAATAAGTTTTTAGTTTACTAATTTTACATAAAACATTTAAAATTTAAATAATAGTTTTGAAAAATATTTAGCACTGTTTTATGTCATTCCTAAAACTTTATAATTTTTAAACATATACTCTTAACTTAACAGAAAAATACTTAAAAACTTTACAATAAACGTAAATGTGCTTAAATATGCTAAATTTTGTAAAAATAGGAGGGAAATGGCTTTTAAAGAAAACTTATAATAAAATTATCTGATTGGCATTCATTTTAAAACAAATTATTTGTTTTATTAATAAGTGTTCAGTGAAATTTCATTTGCATAATCAATTCTTAGGTTTTAACAAAGAACGTCAAGACCATTGTCATAAAAATATTAGGGAAGTGAAGAAAAAATTTTTAGTTGCTATTTATGCTTTTGTTGGTATAAAATGATATCTTTTAAAATATTTAAATGCCTATAAGACTTTACAGCTTTTACAGAGGGTATATGTTTTCGTTTTTTATAATTAATCACTACAGTATGAAGTCTTATTTTAACGTTCAAAACCAATTAAGCGTCGTTCAAACATGCATGCATTATATGTTGTTTGAACGACGCATAAATAACAAAAATTAATACTATTGGGTGCACTAACTAGTGTTTATTAATTTAAGATACAAATGAGCCAAAGATTTAACTAAACTAGAGAAACCCGCGGTAACCAGCAGTGATTGTTACCCACATCTAACAATTCATACAGCACAGCAATATACAGTAATAGATAGGGATGGCAATAAGCTCAAGGTTAGCTTAAGCTAGCTTAAGCTGAGCTGAGCTTAAAGCTCGATTTATTGATGCTCAGGAGCTTGAAGCTCAAGCTACAAGCTCAGGGTTAATTGAGCTTAAAAAATTAAGCTAAAGCTCGAAGCTCAGGGTATCGAGCTTATTGAGCTTATTAAGCATATAATTCAACAAGACAATTACGTTTTTAGTAACTTAATTTAAATTATTTTCATATATTTTCATAAAATTATTTTTATTCCATAAATTTCGTATAGATTGAAACTTAATTTATGCATAAATATGGATTAAATTTATTTATTTTATATATTATGACAAAATATATTAAGGTAAAGATTTTTTTATAAGCTCGAAGCTCAAGCTCAAGCTCAACATATTTTTCTGAAGCTCAAGCTCAGGTTAAAAATAATATGCAAAAGCTCTAGCTTTTATGAGCTTGAGCTGGTAAAGCTCAAGCTCAAGCTCGGTATAATTGAGCTTTTTGCCATCTCTAGTAATAGAAAGTTTCTTTACATGTTGTCAACTGTTATACCGCATAGATTCCCTGGATGTGAGAGAGCGTCTAAAAGTCTAGGGATTAGTTTCACGTTTCTATTATATTGTTACTAATCCTAATCCTCACTTATAAGTGCCACTAATATTAATATTGAACTCTACTCAAATACATTAGTATCACAAAGAATAAAACTGTGGACTTTTAAGTATGAATTTGTAGCGAAACCACTGATTAGTTACATTATGTAACAAACACTTGTTTTTGTTTTTAATTGATTTGCACTGTTAAGGCTATGGCGCAGTCTCACATCTGGCTCATATTTGATTATTTTATCTTATATAAATATTTATCTTCAAACCAATTATGGCGGCAATGATTAGCGTTTTTATATGTGTTAACGTTAATAGCAATTATAAGATTACGTAAATGATTCAATACAAACATTTTTTAATGATTTGTTAACTTGTTTTCAGTGCATTTTGATGGACAACAAGTGTAGGAAATTTAGAAAATCATCATTTTATTATAAATACAACACAATACAAAATTTTGTCAATTTTTAGTTTATATAAATTTTTATTCATTCATGTTATTATATTATTATTTATTGATTATTAGCTCTCATTCTTAATTCCAAAACAAATGGATAAATAGTCAATTGTTTGTCTTTAATAAATCTTTCATAACGCGGTTCGAATATTTGGTTAGCTTTTTCGGTGAAACATATGACACCACGCGCTCTATACTCAACATCCTCACCACTGCTACTATACTTATCCGCACAACTGTTATCAATTAGTTTTGAGGTCTCGGTTTTATGGCTGTTTTTCTGCTTACCATCCGCTTGAGCGCCAAATCCACGATAGAATCCCGGTCTGGCTTTAAACTTTTGACTTACATAATACTCAGGCTTGAGTTCTTCTATTTCCACTTCAAAGTGTACTTGTGATGCCAACACAGCCGCGTCGTCGTAAGCAATCTTGAATTGATCGGCAATTTCTCTCACCATTTGCTTTCCATTCGCCGTTTCTTGGCTTAGAAAATGAAATTTTCTACCGTTTGATCGCATTGTTTGTAAGTTATGATTGACACGTGGTTTCGAGTAGAATATAGCCTTATCTTTATTGATGAGCACAGTGTAGCGCATTCCACGTCCATTCGATTTATTATTTACAGTTATTTCGAAGTCAACATCGTCTTCATCGAACAGTACCACAAAAGTGTTTGGTTCGTTGCCGCTAACGATCTTCAAGTCTTCAACTTTACCTGATTTCACTTTTCTTATTCCGAATCGAGTTCCGATTACCGGAATCATTATTTTATTATCTTCGATCCAAACTTCCATTTTCTTCGCTAAAAATTTAATTAGATTTGAAAATTAATAAATTTCTTAATTAAAAATCTATCGTACCGTTAATTTGTTCAAAAATCCGTTTACTTTGATACCTTAGATGAGAGTGAGATATGGAAATAAAATGATCAGTAAACAGTAATTGACTTTCATATTATTACTAATAAAAGATTGCGTTTTCAAATACTTATATAGGAATCTAAAATAATACTTTCGAGTTGAAACTTTCAACTGTTATTATATCATTATTGAAAGTTTATCTTTAATTGAATACGAGTTCGCGTTAACCAATACTCAAACTTTAAACTCTAAAATTATATATATTTTTTGATTATTGAATAGGTTTTAGTAAGAAAATATAATAAGTTCAATAGTTGTGATTGAAATCGTATGAGATTCATGTTTGATACGATTACTTTTTGATTTGAAATGTATGTCCAATCCATTGAAATATTTGTCATCAAAAACAATTAAAACTAAACGCATGCGAATAATAAAACTTTATTATTATTTTCATATTATTTCTAATTTACATTTGAATAAATATATGCGATAAAGATTAGCAATAAATGAGTATTATTTGATTTAAAATTCATACAAACATTTAAAAATATCAAAATTTTTCTATAACATTATTCTATTACTAAAAAACGGTTTTTATTCAATTTTCGAATGATTATAACCATTCATATGAATATAACCATTGATTCGCGATTTTCTTTTAGCCTTTAACCGATTAAATAGTTTAAAGTTTGTCTGTCCTATATTAGTGAGTTTGACCGCGATTTCTATCAGTTTATTTAGAATGCGTCCAATAGTTTCCGAACCGATAGAGCATGCTATTGTCAGAAAGAGGTGATTCGCCAATGATATTAATAATTCAGTGAACACAGTAACGTATGACCAAAACTTTACTATCGCTGTATAAATAAAATATTTGCTATTATATATATTTTGCACTATCGCTCCAACTCTTCTCCTAATCCTCTTTAGTTCGTAATTTGTGATGAATAAGCAGAATCTGTATGAATTTTTCGGTGTATTCACAACAGCGTTGAGTATATAAGTTGCTATAGAATAACCAGTTTTCACTTTTTTTGTTGTGACACTCGTTGCGTCGTTGATAGTCTCGACCATTGCTTCGATTCCCGTTGCCGTTATTGTTACTGAGTTGACCACTGCTGAGCTGGCAGTGTGCATGTCTAGTATCTTAAGAATAAAGATGATTATCAATCACATCTATTCATTTTGACTTGTAATAAGCAATATTTTATAATTAAATTCAATTTTTTTCAAAAATAAAAATGTTACTGAAAAATGTACCGTATATTAAATAAATATAATTTAATTACGTTTATTAAAAAATAGTATCTTAACTTATTAAATAATTAAATAATTTCAATATTACTAAAAAATAGAAAGCAGAGATGAAATTAAGTTAAGTTTATTTATTTGCTTAGTCGTCGGTTTATTTACATATCTGAAGGAATGGTAATTATACTTTAAAATGAATTTCGTAAAAATGTTTTATTATGGTTTTCTTAAATTGATAAATATCAAAATATAACAATAGAAATGAATTATCAAATTTTCAGGGTTAGTAATAACTGTAAAACTTACGCCCAAAAATGTGAACTCGATTAAAAAATTCAATATAAATAAAAGTTTTATTATCCCATCTCGATATATATATATTAATATTTAGGAATAATTACTGATAATTCTCATGTAAGTTTGGCTAATATAATATTAAAAATGAATTTAAGTCTAAAAGATGGACAAACATTTTTAAAAACATGTTTATTTTTAAAATGAAACAATAATGTACAAATTTTGAGATAACCATTCACTTTAAATTGCATATGTTATCCCTTTTTGAAAAAAGTTTAAAAGTTTTTCATTATTAGAAAATTAATTCAATTAAGACTTGCATAATAAAAACAATTATAATAATATATGATATGCTTTGTTTGTTCAATTTTATTTTTAACGACTTTTTCGGATTTAAATAAAACATGTGAAAAAAGTTAATCCACACAAAAATTTAAACAGATTTGCTTACCTTTTCGACTAAAGCTTTCGACACTTGTTCGGCAACTATTTTGGCTCCAACTAATACCGAACAAACAGCCATAACAGATCCCGCAGTTAGCAATGGCTTAATTCTCTTTAAGTTTTCACATTTATCACATTCAACCGATATATGCGCGGCAGATATCAGAAATAACGACAACACTATTAAGTCTATTAATCCATTAATAGTAGCGATAATCCCTTTGTCACGTGCTTTCTTGTCATTTCCAGCCAAATAGGCAACAATAGCTTCAAACGCGTAACGCGCGGGTCCCAGGAATGGCAAAAAATGCAACGCTAACCATGTCCTATGAATAGTTGATGAATTTATTTGCATATCAGGCAATAAAAACTATATTCAAAAACAACAAATTGGATTAAATTTTCTATTCAAAAAATTTGTAGAATTTTAAACATTGTCGAAAATTTTTCTCATAGCCTTAACCTTATAGTTTAGTAAACCATTATCTAATCGATGATTACAAACTTAGTATGCTTTACTGGTAAATGTATAATCAAGGACTGAGAGGAAGCAATATTTAATCAAAATAAGATAAAAAATATTAAGATAATTTAACCCTTTTTGGCAATTTGTATCACGAGTTACGCTCATTTAAATTGCACTTATTTTTTTTGTAATTTCGATTATATTTAATTTAATTTTTTAAAAATAATATTTTTCTCTTTAATTAATTATCTTTTCTTAACATACTTACAACATATTTGAGAAAATGGATTGTGGTATATGTGAAATTAGTAAAATACACTTTAAAACTTAATAAAGTCGAATACATGTTTAGAGATGAAATAATATTATGAGAATTTAATAATTCGTATGTAAACAAAATTAAAATTGATATTAAACTAAATTTGTTTTATATAAATAAAAAAACTATAATAAACTAAAACAAATTAAAAATAAATATGGAAATAATTAAAGGAAGCGTCGTATAAGCACTTAATAAATGGTGAGGAAGAGAGAGCTCAAAGTCATTGTCGAAATTAATCTAATATTTAAAGCAAAAAACATCAATGCATGCGAGTGTATGTATGCGTTAGATTAAAGTTTACTTCGCATGTCATGTACAGTAGACATGAAAATCACGAGAAAAGCTTAAAAAACCAAATGTTTCCAAATTTTAGCACTAACTTTGATTTAAAAAGTTTATATTGCTTTACATTTTCATAACACGACATATTCAGTATTATTTGGTGATGAACTTTGTTCAGTAATCTGTGTATTCGTACTGAGTTGCGATAAAACGTTAGTTTTCGTTCGATTTAAGTGTTTTATCATCATTTAGTTTACACAGAAAATATTATAACTCACTATCTGTTGACTAATTGACTACATTTCTACTTATAAATGCTACACATTATATACTTACGCGTTAACTGTTATGTAAAATCATATATAAATATAGTCTTATTTACGCACAGTTTAATGCTAATCAGATAAACTACAATTACATTTAATTAGATGTTAATTAATTATCATTAAATTTTGATGAGCGAAAAGCAGATTTTAATAAAGTTAGTTCTACTTACATATCTATCTCATTCCATTGCCTATTAATAGACTAATGCACGATAGAAATTATATTTCTTGTTTTCGCTGCGTGTACTGTCGATCGTCTGAAAACCTTGTAATCTGAAAATTGCATATGTTGTTCAGTATATTTTATTATCACACATAAGCATTGTGTGACATATGGATGCGTAATTTTTTAATAAGCTAATTAAAAACTTAATTAGTAATCATTAGTGATGTTCGTTGTCGGTCAGATAAAAATTATAAAATCGGAGGTCATATTCGGTCAGAACAAAAAATTTTCTTAGTTATCGGTTAATTAGTTTCTTAGTTATAGTGTAATCGGTCAAATTTGGGGAAAGTGCCTCACTTGACCGAAACTAACTTTTAATATTTGGTTTAATTCGGTTGGTAGATTAAATGCATACTTCAACTCAATAAGATATTTTGGGTTTGAATTATATTAAAATTATATCTGATTAGAATTAAAATTCTATAGGCAT
>JAQGAW010000397.1:0-30670 GCA_034698025.1 Phthiracarus crinitus
ATTATATGTTTATGAATATTACTAATATAATGCTCAAAACAATTATAGGTAAATGAATATTTAATCATATTTTGACAAATTATAATAATTGTAAAATTTTTGTAATTTTTTAGTGATCGTAGCGTTAATCAAATGCATTGAAAGCGAATGCGTAGACATTACCGAACAAATAGCGGATGGATTATTAGATGGATTCACTTATCTTAACTATGAAAAAACATCTCTGGTTTACAATCATTTTGTTTTTAAAAACAACTCTATTTGGCGATTGTTAATGAATGACATGCAAACAGAGATATGGGTGGAGAAGAAAACGGAACAAACGTTTAAAACTATGTTTAACTTTACCGAACAATCCTATGATATGGCGTTTTCTTTTATCGACGGAAATACATATGAAAACAGAATACACTTTTGCGCGGTATATATACTAACATAACCAATATATTATGATATATTAAGATAATATGAATCCATACTTTTAACAGAAGATAAAACATAACAAAACTTGTAATTGTATTATAATGTCTGTAAAGCGTCGAACAGTAATCAAAACAATATACCAAAATATAGATCTAGTTTTTAATGACGCTCTCAACTATTCCATGGCTTATTATCCAAATCTATTTCTGTTTAATCCCGAAATTTTTTTCATCAGTCAACCATTTAACGAAATTGCAAACGAGTATGACATAAGATATACTGTTTTTAGATTTGGTAATGCGTTTACAGATATAACTCAAATAATGATATTCTTTAATCAATTTAATCGATCACTTTATATCAACGCTATTATGCCATTCAAATACTCGAATCAAACCAATGGTGTAATTGTATTATTCAATGATAATAAAACTGTTATTAAGTATTGTATTACCAGAGAAAGCGTTCTTTCAAATCACGTAAATCATAGTAACTTTGATTGTTTTCAATTCATTATTTTCATTAAGATTTGATTTTTTTTCTCTCAAAATAAAACCACAAACAGTGCGATAAGCAAAATCTGAAAACATTATTATTTTCTGATAATGAGTGCCGAATCAATCGAATCACCAAAACATTTACCAAAAAATTTTATATGATATTAAATGCGATCGCAATAACTATATTTTTTGTGTTGTTATTACTTATTAGTTGTCTATCAATAAACTTACATAAAACTCATCGAACAACAGAAAGGTTTTAATGTTTGTGTTAAATATAAATAATTTCTATTTCTATTTCTATTTCTATTTTGTACGATGTATTAGCCGTTACACGACATACGTATTAAACCAACCATCAAACCAATCGATCACATCTCACACATAAAACCAATCGATCACATATGACAGATCAAACAAATCGATTAACTAACGAAATATATTTCAAAAACTATTTATATTCAAAACACTGTATCCATTCTTGAAATTCATAAAATTAACAATTATTTAAAGTGAAACTTAAATTGACAAACATTTAGCAAAATGTTTCGATTTTATTTCTATTTTTGATATCATTTCAAAACACTTAAAAACTTTAATTAAAATTAATTTAAGAATTGTTTTGTGTGGTATTTGTCAATTCGGGAATAGTTAGGTAATGGGGATTTCTCGGTTTGTGAGATATGTTAGGTCTGGGTTTACTGACTCAGATGAGTTCTTAATACTTGAATCATTGGTTAGAAAAAATGAATAACTGAATAGAGGTCGACATAACTTAATAGAGGTTAAAATAACTGAATTGAAGTCGATATAAATGAGTAGACGTTGAAGTAATTGAATAGGATAGATAGAACTAAATAGAAGTCGAAATAACTAAAGAGAGATCGCCATAACATAAAATTTAATAGAGGTTAAAATAAGGAATAGAGGTCTATAGAACTTTATAGAGGTCTATATTGAAAAGATGGAGGCGAACTCAGAGGTAGAATATATTGTTTTAAATATTTTCTTTTAATAAACAATTCATTATTTTTAATGTTTCTCAATCTATTCATTACAAGACATACGTATTAAACCAACCATCAGACCAAAGATCACATCCAACAACCAGTCGATCAAATCAAAGAATAAAACAGAAAGTTCTATATTATTGATTAACTAATATATTTAAAAAATTGTTTTAAAATATACTTAAATTATAATTTCATATTCAATTTTTTATCTAACTTTCAAATCAGATATATGGATTTGGGATTTCAGTCTGTCTGTGTGTGCACTCTTTATATTTATTAAGGGATTTACTGTATCTTTATATTTATTAATGGATTTTAAAATTATAATAAGTTAAATAGATAAAAACTCTTGGTTGAAAAGAAAAATATCGATAAAAATGAAAACTTTCTTTGTTATAAAGAAAAATATTCTGATAAATTTTTAAAAAATTGTATAATATGAAAAATTAAATGTCAAAAAAATATCAAATAATAACTAAATTGAGTGGCATATGCCGTTAACATCTAAAAAATTCAAATAATAACAAAGTCGTTTGAGCGACTAAAAACAAACTAAAAACCAAACTGTAAAATCAGATATTATGACCGTATCGATCTTGTTTTAAATTTATTTCTATAATAAGCTTATTATAAAATGTTAAATTCATATAATCTTTTTATATTTAACAAATTTAATTTACCAAACCATTAATTATCATTTTAAATTCAACGCAAACATACATTTTAACTTCAATTAAATACGGTCTGGAGAAAAAAACTAAATCTTCGCGTTAATGACAGTTACCCAGAAGGAGTAATTGCCAAGAGTTAATGAGTTAATGACCCCTCTAAGAAAACTGAAAAAGTTGACCTTCAAACATGAAAATTGAGAATTGTAAAAATTATCGATTAAAATCGACGAGTTATGATCCCACCTATAAATTTAGATTTTTGGATTTTACACCCTTAGAGCTTACGAGTAAATATGGTTAATGACTACTGAATTGAAAATCTTTAATTTAAGATTTAATTTTTCAAAATAATTTCTTGATTCGAACGATATATAAGATTTAATCTTAATCATTGTAGATATTAAATTGATTTAGATTTTTCTAACGTTTCTAATAAATTTAACGAATATATTCATAACTATCGATTATCTCTAAATGAACTAAAAACGCTAAAAAACAAAAATGACGTTCAAAAAAATTCCTATTAAAGATTTTCTGAATTGCTTTGATTATATTTTGTATTATTTTATGGAAAAACTTAAAATCTCGTTTAAAATAAAAACAGGTAATTTCATTATTTTTTATTTGATGTATATTTCATTTTCACTATTATATTTTTTGTGTTACACAATTACAGAGTTACACAAGGGGTGCTAGACCAGGGTTGACCCCCTTAGAAATTTGGAAAATTCGACCACCCAACCCAAATTTTGGAAAATTCAAGCACGAAAAAAATTGAAAATTTTTAAAAATTTTTGGTCAAATGTAAAAAAATTGTGAATCAAAATCAAAAATGAGTTTTTGTGACCCCCTTAAATTTTGGCTATATTTTCAAAAATTTATCGCTTTAATTCGTCTAGTTTTTCGGGGGGGGTTTAGAATTTTATCGAGAAAAAAAATTGTAAAAAAATTTGTTGTAAAAAATTTTGGTCCGAAGGTTGAAAAAATTATCGATCAAATCCGATAAGTTTTTGACCCCTCCTCTAAAACATTTAGATTTCCAGGATATGACCCCCCTAGATATTCCAACTTTGTATAACTATGGTTAAGAGATTTTTTCCTGATTTTAATAAATTTTTTAAAATAATAATTAAGATTAGTTTAACTAAAACTCAATATTTGATAAATTTTAATCTAAAATTTCTAACGAATTTTCCTAACTATTTTGGAACTTTTATACTAATGTTTAATTAACGATTAGGAATTAGTTTTTTTCTAACGATTTTCAATTCCCTATTAATGACTTCTGTTGTCGGTCTGAGTATGTCAATTGAGCCTTAGAAATGACTAGAAATGATTAGACATTTATCTTACACGCGTCTACATTTACACTAAAAATATGTTAATTGTTTTGACTACAAAAAATAACTATTAATATTAAGTCAAAACAATTTTCTTTAGTACTTATTGATTTCTGACATATATTGAAATAATTTTTTTCACGGATATATTATATTTCGCCTCAAATGAAAATTATTTGTAGATCTATTATACTAAAATCATTGTAATCACAAATTCTATATGGATTACTGCTATCCAATAAATACCGATTATTATAATAATAAATTAATATACAACTTAAACAAAACCAATTGTTATGACAAAACTATTAAGATATCAATATTTCCTTATTTGCCATTCGCTTCATTTGGTAATAGCAAAGTATGCGGCGTTTTAATAAAGTTAATCATTGAATTTGCGCTCAAATATCAATACAGGTATTTTATAATTTTACGATATTTTATTATTATTTTGAAACCAAACGATAATTAATATATTGTAAAATATTTCCTTAATTATTTTCTACTGCATTTATTAAAAAATTATTGGAAACATACAAAATACTAAATGTAAAATTCAAACTGTCCCCCATTAGTATGGCCCCAGCTCCCTACGAATTACTTGGAACGGGCGTCGAGTTAAACAGAATTAAAAATTTTCCAAAATATTTTATTCTGTTAAGCTAATATATTTATAACATTAAAACAACTTTATTATAGGTAAAAACTTTAGAGTAAAATATTTACATTATACTTAAGAAAATATCTTAAATTTGAAGCGAAATGCGAAAACTAATTATAGTTAATCGAGCGAACGATGAGTATTTTCTGGAAGAATGTGGACAGTGTTTGCGTAATAAAAAAACCGGGCTCTGGTAAACTTGTGGGTCCGAATCCGAGTTCACCTAATTGAGTCTAGTAGAATCACAGAATACTAACTTTTATTGCATTTTTAAAAATATATTTCCTGAGAAGTTTCAAATTTTCAAAAAATAAAGTATATTTTTTTCTAATTGGCAGTTTATATTCCATTAAAATCTTTAAAATAAAGTTTATAATAAAATAATCAAAATCATAAACGAAACAATTTGTTAACTTTGTTCACAATACAGATTGGAACTAATAAATCAGAGAAATCTACCACTGATTTGGTCATTCAAACAGTTACATAATGGAGCAATAAATATATCATTAGCGCCATTAATGCAAACATTCTATGTATTCAATGTCTATAAAGAGTACGTAAATAAGATAAAGCTGAGCCGATATTTAGGTGTGAATGAAAACGATCACATAGTATCGTACGTTTTACCTGAAAAATCACCCATTTTTCTATATTTTAAAAGTTTTGATCTTGAAATATGGTATACAATACTATTAATAGTTGTTATTATATCAGCGTTAAATACTATTTTCACGAATAAGTATAAAATTTCAGTATTTCTGGGTTATATATGGAGATTTGGAGCTGTTTTACTATCGGAACCATTTCCACAATTGTCTTATAAAAACGCCTCAAAAACATTATCGCAACGAATTTTAGTGAATGTTTGGCTTATGGCGTGCACTGTATTATTGTCCGGGTTTTCAGGCGTTTTGATCAACTTTTTCATGAAAAGTTTGCCAAACAATTCAATCGATACGTTTGAACAACTCTACGATCAAAAACATGTACGAATTATATCAATGACTGATTACTACTTTCATCAATTTATTCTCAATCATAATAAGACCGATTTGATGGCAAACGAGTTCAGTAAACGATATGAAAACGTACCGTATATTCCGCTAAATATTCGAAAACATCCGCTAACAATCGATTTAATTGCGAAATTGCGATCAAAGCGATACGTTTTCATCATAAGTAAATCTCTATTGAATGGAATTCTAAACTACAAAATGTATCACGTTTTACATAACACACGAAACCACGAAAATATCCAATGGTTGAAAACTTTACGTAAAATTCTTTATATATCGAAAAATGGATATTCGGTATTCTATTATTCGTTATACTTTTCGGTGAATATTCTATTAGAAACTCAAATCAATATTCTGTGAGTTCACGGAAAACCTTCTAAACTCAATGTTTATAATAATATTTTTAATAACCATAGAATCGCATCATTGATTGAAACTGGTATTTATGATCATTGGATGAATTATCTGAATAATGACGAACAGATCATTGATTATAGAAACATATGGATGGAAAAATATTCGGCTATTATTTTGGGCATCAATAGAATGCAAGGAATATTTTATCTTTTGATTATTGGTCTTGTTTTGTCAGTTTTATGTTTTATTTATGAATATTATAATTATTTGGTAGGAATTAATTTTAAATGAATTCTTACTATTTATTTTTAAAATTATTAAAACTTAGAATTTATATATGGAGCTAATATGACTCCATTTTATGTAATTTGTGCACATATATATGATATAATTTATGAAATAAAAAAGTAGGAAAAGCTATCATTTTGATTCTCTAGTAATAATCATATCGTTATTCATCAAAAAGCGTTGCCAAACTCTTTACTTTAGAAACTAAAACAACATATTATTGTGTAAATAAAAAACGCGTTGTTATTGTTCTATTTGGATCAAACATGAGTTTGGTACTCAGATAGACATTGAATTCGTGTTTGTTTTAATTCGTAATAGCTTGTTAAGCACTTTCAATGCTACAACGCCTCTCGCATCAAACTCATGTTTGACGACAAACTCGATTATCGTTACATTTGTATTCAATGCTTATACAAATGTATACAAATGTATAAAAACAAAATATTGTAATGTAGAAAGTACACTTCCCATTGAAATAGCATTAAGTAGACGTTTCTATATTTTAATCTTTTCTCGTTTTCCATGAAAACTCATTATTATTTTGTTTAAAAGTTTGTTCTCTTTATGGGGAGATTTGGGAGTAAACCCCAAAATTTTTACTATTGGACACTAATTACACATAATTATTATCCAAGAAAATGTTTTATATATATAGATCTGTTTTACACATCATTTATGCCTAAAAAATAAGGTAATCAAAAAAATGATGAAAAACGATATGCGTTAGAGGCCGAAAAATTTCTAATTTTTTGCTCCCACTCCCTCCCGCAAAATTTTATTCAATTTCCGCGGGACCCACTCTCGTAAAGGTAAAATTAGCGTTCCCGCCACTCCCATCCCGCAGTCCCCGCAACTTCGACTAAAAAATTAGTATCGTTTGAAAATATTCTAATATGGTCTATATAAATGTAATTAGATAAATATGAAATGCATGGTTGACAGACAATTTTAATTTTTTTTATAAATGTATCAAATGTAAACTCTTTTACAAATTAAAAATTGGTGAAAAAAATCAAAGGGGTCCTAAAAACTTAAAAACTCTCGAATTTAAATATAAATATATTTACACAAATGGTTTGCGGGAATAAAAGTTGTGCGGGATTCCCGTAGATTCCCGCATATTTTTAGCCTAATCCCACTCCCTCCCATCTCGCCTGTTTTTCTAGTGTTCCCACTCCCTCCCGCTTCCCACTGGACCCGTTTTCGACCTCTAATATGTATAATAACGATAGCCTTTTCGTTCAAAGATAATTATAAACTGTTGATTAAATTTGTTGAATAATTTATTCATACATTCAGTACAATACAATTTTTTTCGCCAAACAAACCCAGTTGTAAAATAATTTAATTATCGACAGATTTACTTAAGTGTCCGATATAAAACGGTTAGTTATCGCATAGCATTTATTTCAATGCGTATTAAAAAACAGTTAACAAAAAATATGAGAAAACAAGTGAACAATGAAATTTCGCGAAATGAAGTAATAAAAAAACATTTTTTTGCTGTTCAGTTCCAATTAAAATAAATCGGTTGTATATCATAGTTGTAATTCTGTTGCGGATAGTATTGTTGCGGTACGTAAACCCAATTTCCATTAAAATTTGGCCTCAAATTCGAGTGAAAGTTGCGATTAAAAGGCCATCGTTGAGGCTTTTTAACGCCAGCGCTCGCCGGAGCGCGAGATTTAATATTATAGTTTGGCGATGATTGTGCGATCAATGGTACGGTGTCTTTAATTAAATATGTGCGTGTTTTTGTGGCCAATGGTTGTGCTAATGGAGCTTGACTTCTCACCGATGGTTTTGGTTGGATCGGTGTGTTTGCGTTTGATTTGGTTTGTGGCCGAGAAGTTTTCGGTTTAGCGGTTGTGCGCTGTGGACGCTTCCCTTTGATTGGTGGACGTCTTGTGGTTGTAGGTGTTTGTGGCACTTTAATCGATGATGGCCTCACTGTAGTTGTTTGTGTTGGACGCGATCCTTTTATCGGAGGTCTAGCAGTAGTGGGCGATGGCGTAGAACTTGGTTGTGTTACGGATGAAGGCCTTACTGTAGTTGATTGCGTTGTCTTTGGAGCTTTTATGGATGACGGTCTCGCTGTAGAGCTTGACTGCGTTGAACTCGATTCGGTTATAGGCGTAGTTCTAGGAGTTGTTGTCGTTTGTGTTGGACGCGAGCCTTTTGTTGGAGGCCTTGCGGTAGTTGTGGATTGTGATGGTTCTTTGATTGGGCGTTGCGTTGATGGAGCTCTCGTTGGTTGAGGAGCTTTTATCGAAGATGGACGAGAAGTCGATGATGGGCTGACTGTCGTCGTTGGGTTTGTCGGACGCGGTCGAGGATTTTTACCACCAACAGGTGGTTTTGGGGACGGATTAATACCAGGTTGAGGTCCCGATTCATTAATTGGTCTCAATGTGCCACAAGGAGGCGGTGTTTGCGTTTGCCAATTGCACACACTATACCTTTCATCAAATACTAAACCATTGCTACAATTAAACTCATAAAGCAATCCATTTGTGCAGCGATAAAACTTTCTACAATCTCTCTGATCGCGATAGAAACCTTCTTTAGTACACGTTCTTACTGGTGCTGTTATTGCGCCACTGCCTCCCGACCCGCCACTACCGGTTGTTCCACCGCTACCTCCTGATCCGCCAGCACCAGATGAACCACCACTTCCTGCTGAACCGTCACTGCCTTCAGATCCACCAGTTCCAGGCGAATCCTCATCTGGTAACTGAATATCTTCTGAAGATCCATCACTACTTCCAGATCCTCCACTTCCAGAAGATCCGCCACTACCTGGAGATCCGCCACTGCCTGGTGATCCACCACTACCTTCAGATCCTCCACTTTCTGAAGATCCATCACTATCTTGGGATCCACTTCCAGATGATCCGCCAGTACCTTCTGATCCATTACTACCTCCAGATACTCCACTTCCAGAAGATCCACCACCACCTGGTAATTCGCCAGTACCTCCTGATCCACCACTGCCTGAAGATCCATCACTTCCTGGAGATCCGTCACTTCCAGATGATCCACCACTACCTGAAGATCCATCAGATCCATCACTACCAGATGATCCGCCAGTACCTGAAGATCCACCACTACCTGGAGATTCATTTTCCTCAGACTGTCCACTGTCACCATTTTGTGTTTGACATTTCGGTACATTTTGAGGCCAATTGCATGCACTTATTGTTTCATCAAACACTAGTCCATTACCGCATGAAAACTTTACTATACTAAACAGACCAGTTTTATTGTCTCTTTGGCACTGAAGAAACTTATTACAGTCAGTCGGATCTCTGAACAAACCCTCAACAGTGCACCGATAGATAGGTTGCGGCACATTAGGCTCTTCGTCTTCCACCTGTTCGTCACCCAATTGATCATCACTTTGATCTGGAGTCTCAGTTGTCGTTGTAGTAGTGGTTGATGTTGTTGTGGTCGTTGTTTTATTTTTGCCCTTTTCGGCTGGAGATGGTATTAGTAGACATTCGGGTACAGATAAAGGCCATCCGCATGTATCACTCTTTTCATCAAAAACGAGACCCATTGGGCACTGAAACTTATAGACATCAAACTGGTTTGTTTCGCTATTGCGCACACAACTGCAATACTTATTGCAATCGTTTAAGTCTCGATTATAACCTTCGTGTCGGCATTGCATTTGTTCGTAGTATTTGCCAAATTCATTGTACCAGTGATTGATGTAAGGCGGATATAGCGGCGGATACGGAGGATAAGGGTTTCGCGGCGCATACATATATCCTGAATTATTTGGTTAGAAAAAAACAATGATCCAAATTGATTACCTCATTGTTTAAATACATACTGTTTATTTGCCATTGAGTGTACGCTAGTTTCGCTGTAACAGCGATTATTAAGACCAACCGGAGATAATACATTAGAATTTCAGTGGTATTGACGTCGCCACCAAACTAGGGATACTTTTTTGGCTTTAGTACCTGTAATCGAGAATATTTTAATGTTTTTTATTCAGTTGATTTTTTTGGGTAAGTTTTAATTGATTTTATTTCAGTTTAAAATATCCAAAAAATTCTAGTAGTTTTAGAGTTTTGTTATTTTGTTTCTAAATTTAAATCGCTTTGAATAAATGTAGACATTCTTGACCGATCAATGCTTCTGATAATTTATTAATGTGTCTTTTGATTGATTATAGATGTGTGAACATTTTAATGAAAATTTATCATGTGCTTAATCCCTTCAGAAGACATATAGTTTTTATTTTTATTCAATGCCAAGGTTTTATGCATACATTGAATTGGGCTTATGATAAATATGGTTATATATACATATCATAAATTCTTTAGTTTGGTTATCAGTCAATGTGCTTAACTTCTGATAATCTTATTCCATTAAATTTTCCAAAATACCCATTAAGATTCGTTTGCAATGTCAAGCTTATACTTTAACTTTTAATGAAAATTGTTTTTTTTTCTATAGACTTCGTTAATCACACATTAGAATTCAAATGGTTGCTAATGAAGTAATTAAGAGAGATTATATTAAGTGGTAATTAGGGTCTCTAGTTTTATGTTATTAAAACTTCATTTTATGCGCATTAATAATGCGCTTATATTATAAAAATTTGCACTTAAAGATGCGCTTAAATATTCTAAATTATTTTAGATGTTGATTGTCTATACGGAATTCTCGTCTAACAACGAGGATCCAAGGAAACTCACCTGATATTATAGGTAACCTTTGGTATTTATGCAAAATTTTACCAAAAAGATTTTTTTAATAAATTTAACACATTATAGACATATTATTATTAAGACTTATTGAATTTTAAAAAATTCCAAAAGTAGTTGGCTGTTAAATTTTTGGTTTTCGTCCTTGAAGTTTCAACATGTTTAATTTGTGTGACAATATTTAAAATTACACTGACTAATTTTCAAAATATTTAATTTGTACGACAATTTTTAAAATGACACTGAATACACATAAGAATATGGTTTTATGTCTTCATGCGTCAAATATGCATTTTATGCTTTAATAAATTTAATTAAGTTAATTGAATTGATGCGTAATGAACTTCTAACTAAATAAAATCCTATTCGAATTAAATATGCTAAAACATAAAAATAGAGTCCTTAGTAATATTTTTTTGTATGATGAATTTATAAGTCCTTAGCAGTAATGTTTAAATTTTTATATTTATTAAATTTATAAATTCGAAAAGTTTATGAGTGACCAATTTTCAAATTAATTTATTTCGAGTAGTTTATAAAAATTCAAGCTTTAATTACGTAAAAAATAAATTGCTGAGTAATTAGAACATATATATCTCTTAAAATTTTCTTGTGGGTGGAAAAAATTGAAAATATATTTTAAAATGAAACTAAAAAAATAATTCGAAAACAAATTGAAATTTTTAAGTTTTAACAGTTTGTGTACTAAACTTTTAGACTTCAATATATTTTTTATCTTATAAGCCTATGATAACAAACTCTTAGTAACTACAATATAAGAAAAGAAACATTTACTTACTGATTTTTCGCCACAAATTTAAAGTCTTATTTAATAATAAGGCTCTGTTTATTTACTTAGAGCTTATGTCATGTATCAAACGAATCCTATTCTTAATTCTTCTTCCCTTAAAGATAACTTTCACTCTCACTTTCGATGCACTTACGAAAACAGTATCCAAAAACTTGAAAGTGAGCGATGAAAAAGTTTTTGTATGACACGACAAGCCAGACATCTCTACCCTTTATACTGTGGCACTTTGATTACACATTAAAATTTAGGGGTCCAGACACCATCGCAACCCCCAAGCACTGAGCCAACCAGAGATTCATTGATTCAGATATTTCCAGCGAAAGTGTTTTCGTTTTCGGTTCAGGCGAGTGTAACAACTCGCGCGGCGAGTATTATCATTCTGAACGCATACCACTCCTTAACCACGTACACGACACATCAAATTAATGATGCAGAAAGAGTTTAAGCGAATATAAAAAGAAAAACTTGTATTTTTAGAAATTTTTTCCTCTCGATTTATATTGATTATACACTTAGAGGATTTTAGGGATGTGTCAATTTTTTTCTAAACAGATAGAGTTATCTCGGGTTTTTTTGCTCGCATTATAAAGTGCGGCGCATATTGATTTGAAATATTTATCCGACCGTCCGTCGTCTTACAAAACCTATCGAAGATTTGTTAAATCTTACAGCTTTAAGTTTTGATGGATAGAACAAAATGAATAGAATGCGCAGCTAATTTTTAATGGGAGCTGGATTTAAAGTGCGCTCTTGTTCTAATTAGTTTTGAGATCTACTCTGTATGTATGTATGTCTCTGTGTAATATATTTCCATCTACTTTTCAACTGTAACCCTCATTTTTTTGTTAATGATTTATTAATTGAGAATATCTTGGGATGTTTCGAGGTATCTGCAAAAAAGCAAAGAATCGAACCCCAGCGCACACTTTTCGATGAAAGTAATTGATAGTTGCGTATAAATATTCACTTTTCCATGAATAAAATATGTGTTTGATATAATATTTCAAGCGTTTAAGCGCATTTCCCATTTACATCAAAACCTGTCAAACTATAGACAGCTATGATATTATCAGCCGAAGATTTGTGTGTGAAAAATAGAAAGCTTAATGTCTTCATAAAAAATTTTTTTAAAAGTATTTCGTTTTTTAATTATTTTTGTGTAATAAAAATAAAATTTTGAGAAAATTATTAATATGATTTTTCTCCCTTAAAATTTGATTCGAATTGTATTACAAAATATAACATTGCATTTAGAATAAAGAGAATAGTTTTTTGGTTTACTGCTTCACTGCATAATTATATTTGCAAGCATTAACGTCAAATCGATTAACTAAGTAAAACTTTTTTCTTTAAAAAATGAAAATTTTTACTTTGAATGTCTATTCCTAATCTAAAACCTGAGCACGACCTGAGATTATATTTATAAAATAGCAACGATGATGAGCGGAATTGTTATCAACGAATATCAATTAAGCTGATAAACAAAACTAAATTGAAAAATAAAGTCAAACAGTGATTGAAAAATTTTCATTTATACAGTGAGCTTGAACTAAAAAAAAACAAAATAAGCTGAACTTGACTTCTTGGGAGGTATGCTAATATTTTTAAAGTCATCTCCAATTAGGTTTGTTCTTTTTCAAACACAAAAAAGCGAGATTATTTTAAGAAAAAAATTTAAATTAAATATCCAGCCGACGTATAATAATTTTAATTTTGTGCTCCAGATTTGAATCCATTTACTAATAACGTTAAAGGCTAAATTCTTATCGCTAATTGAAACCCTAATTTATGTTGTTATACTGTGCTGTAGTCTTAAATAAATTTATTTTTCATTGCACGTATACTTTGTGGTGGAAGCATATGAATAGTTTTCAATGTCACCCCTTTCTTGGCGCTAAAGATTTTTTAATAGAGCCGACAACTGGCTTATAACACTAAAAATTCATACGTATCACGAATTAATTTTGGAACTTTATCTATCGATAACATTACGTGTGTGTCATTAACATTTATAATTCAATATTAATCGTTAAATTGTTAGCAATTTGAAGGGTAAACTGAAAACGAAGGGATTGTCGATTTAAATTTAAAATTTTCGCTCACGTTTCGACATTAATATTAATAATGACCCGAAAAATTAATCATTTTCTTTGATAAATAATATATGAAGTGTTAGACACAATTCCACCTCTTTTGGTATTTTCCCTCCCAATTATGAACACTACGGGCTTTCAATATTAATTTACTCAATTAATTTCTTGTCTTAAAAGCACATAAACATCATGCTATAATAATAAATCATAATTTTTAAAAATATATTCGGAAAAGTGATAAATTGAAAATCAAAGAAATTTTAAAACTAGATAAATATATACTCACTTAGTGTTAATTGCCGAAATAGTTGGCTTGAGGTGCACGTTCTAACATATAAATATGCTTAATGATGGAAACTTGATGGAAATTCTTAAAATATATTTTATTTATAATAAGATAAGACAACTAAAGTTCTTTCTTTTATGTTCAAAATATATTATAAAACAAATGTAAAAACTTTTCTTAAAATAATTTCTATTTAAGTAAATATCTCTTTCGCTGTTTTAAAAATAACTAAATTGATAACATATGAACTTAGTTTTGATGTCTTATAAATGTTTTAAAATGTTTTATAAAATTTTTATAAAAGTCAAAGTTCTTTATCACTCAAGAAAAGTTTATTAATTTTTCTGTGATTTTCTTTGTTTTACCAAAATAATTATAAAGTAAACATTTTCAGGTATAACAAGCTTTAATAATAATTACATATTTACTCTCACTCTTCCATTATCTGTCCATAAAAAGTTTACATTATGCTATTAAATGCTGAAAATACTGTTTAATGCCTGTGGCATTAATTTTTTCCTTTCAATTTATATTTAAATAATCACAGTCTCAAATCTAAAATAAACATCACACGGTTTGCCAAATCACTTAATCAATCAATATTTTACGATTGTCTTAAAATGTAAATTATTTTTTATGATTTATTTATGTTCAAACATATAACTTTTTAATTTATAGCAAGAAGTTTTTAACGATGAAAAAGCAATAAACTTTTACGAAATTAAGTGACAATTTGTTTTATGTCCAACTAATTAATTATTCATTTCGAGTCACACTTTCGTACATTTTTTATAAATTCTTTTAAAAAGTATGTATTGATTAGCACTTGTTTGGTGGCTTTCAAATCACACGCGATTGTATTTTTCGCGTTTAACACGATTAAACTTATAATGGCTACACATTTTCTTTTTTATTTAGAAAAAGTTTATGCACAGATTCGCTTATTTTTATTCTTTTTTCATTTGTCTCGTCTATCTATCATGGGATATAAATCTTTTTATTTAAGTGTCAATAATATTTTTTTACTCGATCTCTTTCTCCATAATAAATAATGTATTTTTTAATTTGCGTTTGACATTAATATTCTTTAACCACTTCTTCTCGGTTTTAAAACAGAATTTATTTCTCATTATTATTGAAGCGTAAAATTAAACTCTCTCTTAAAGCGTATTAAACAGTATTTTAAAATTTTTTGGTTACGCTATTATTAATAAAAGATTCACTTACTCTTTCCAGAATCAGCAGTCGTGATCACCGATTATTTAAATGAATTTTCCAAAATTTATGTTTTAGGGTAAGTGTAACGAGTGCTACTTTAACCTTCGGTGGTTAATCTGATAATTATTTATTATTTTTTGTTGGGTTATAAACTCAGTTTACGCTTAATTTTGACGCCTTATCACGAATATTGAAACTATCTTTAGATAATACACCAAAGTATTAGACAAAATATAAACAATAATTGACAGTTAATGAAATTTAAATATGACCGCAATTATAATTTTATACTTAAAAGCTGTTATAATATCGTTGTTCTACTGTATATAATTTATGTATTACCCAATTACTTTAAGGGTTTTAATTTAAAGCTTTAGAGAAAAAATCACTAAATTTAATTTAATAATATGACACATGCGACTAAAAGGTCAATTGGCAATAAACCTTATTTTTTTGGCAAACTTTGGATCGGAATTAATTTGGGCACACCTTTGACTCGAAATTCTACGCTACTATAATAAATTTTGCGAATTAATTGATTTTTATTTTCTTTATGATTTTATAATAGTTAACTTATACGCTTATGAAGAAATTATACGATATGTGAAAGTGAAGGTTTAAAAAGTAATATTTAATAATACCATTAAATGAATTAAAATAGTTTTCTACGCCCATTTATTTTGTCTTGAAATTATTCCATCTTTTTCTATTTATTCTGCAGAAATTGACTTATATATACTCTAAAATTGAAAGACTCATTGAATTAAATAAAAGAAATTCATCATAAATTAATTAAAAAATTACTCATTACAAATTGTTACATTCGATCTATTATTCCATATTTGCTATCAGTTCTAAAATATTTTTATATGACTTTGCAGAAATCATATTATTTTAAAATAAAAACGTATGTCTACATTGTTTTGATTATTTACAAAATTTTGACACAATATGTCTTTAATTTAAATTCGTTTAAAAACAACAAAAGAATCTTAAAATAAATCCAAACTTTTAATTAAAAAACATGAAAAATTTATAATAATTTAAAAGATAAACAGCATTAATTATTGACTCTTATTTCACTAAAAAGAATTCATTACGTTTTCCCTTAAACGTTATTTAATATTTATCAGTCATTTCTTTTATCGTTGTAATTTTTCTGTACATTTTAAAAAACCGCTAAGTTATGCTGATAAAGACTTGAACCCTTAATAAGAAGAAAACAAGTTGAATGTAGCATTACTTAAGGTAGAACACGATCACATGTGACATTTTTTCTCATATTCAATCTGTCATTTTAAAACGTCTCATTTTAAAAACTCCATAAAAATTCATGGATCTCTCTCTCCTCTTTCTCACTCACTCTTCTCACTCACTCTCACTCAGTTACTCAAAGTGATTACTTTAGAAACAAACATATAAGTAAATACGATCGAGAAAACGATCACAACATCGAAATAGGTTGATGACACTAGTTATCGTGCAACAGGACAATGGCTTTAAAATTTCGCCGAATCTTTTGTAAACACTATTTTGTGGCAAAATCCTTCGTACACACACTCAAGAAACATTGACCTATGGATATGGACACCTAATAATTACCTATCGCTTTGTTCAGATATGCATTGTACGCGCAAAAAAAATTATTCGGAATCTTTCAGTTAAAAAAATATAATCACTTGAATCACACTATCTCTTTATCGCTCGCACACACAAAATACTTTGCGCATCAAAATATATAATCTTTCTGTGATCTCTCTAAACGATTGCGTCTCGTTTAAACAACTCATCTTTGGTGTTCCGTAAAAAGTTATATAATCGTATATTACGGACACATAAAAGGAAAAAAAGAAAATTAATATTTCGAAATCGATAATTATTTTTCATTTTTGTTTTATGCCTCATAATTCATCGGAATAAGTATTAGTCGATCGTAGATAAAGCTTTCCCTACGATAACTTAATTTAATTAAAAGTTTGGCAAACATCCATTATTGATATTTATTTGCAATAAAATTTGTAATGTTGACGATCAGTTTATCGAATACGATAAGAAAAAAATTTAATTTATGGAAAAAGAATTGAAACAAGTGATGAATAAGAATTGTTGTTTAGAAATAAATAAACACTGAATATATATATATTATAATTTTTAAAGAAATGATGTCATAACAATTGCACAGATTGTGATCTAAATATATTCAAAACTTTCCATATATAAACACTAATCTTAATTGCATAATATTACAGTAAATAATACGTTAGCTAATGCTGTCAAAAATATAAACATAGGTAACTTTAAATTGTAGCTTTTAGAGGGAAAAATAGAGAAAACAACACATTAGCGAACATAACAATTAAATTGAATCAAATTTGCGGTATTTTTTAGTAAATTATTGTTAATTCGCTTAGTATTGCTGTTAGTAGAACAATGAAATAGCATTTCAGTTCGATCACGATTTAATCGACTGAAATACTTTTTTGAGTTTAAGATAATAACCCAGTGGTTTGCTTAATCGACCCATCACTCCGATTCCCAACCCTTTTCGCGCATATCTTGCGCTAAAATCTTATATTACTGGTCTGCAGACATCTATTACGCATAGATCTTTGACATTGAGCGGTGAAGGAATCATTTGAGTGGCCTTTGAATGAGAGGCGATGTTATCAATAATGCGTTTTTTTTTGCATTCACATTCGGCTTTTGTTCGAAATTATTTCTGCGTGCTTTTCAGAGTTTCGCTATCGTTTGTTGCGGGGATATCCTAAAAAGTTAATACTTGTCTGTTTCGTTTTTTTTCGTATAAAAATTTTAATGGAAATTTTTTTTCGGATAATTCATATATATTTTTTTTCTAAAAGAAAACAACTTGTTCTCCACACGAAACCATTTAAATTTTCTACAGTGAAAAAAAGCTCTGCGTTAAAGAAATGTGACTTTTTTTCATATGCAAAACCATTTTCGGACTCGTTTGTCAACTAAATTTAAGCACACCTTTTAAGTGGCAAAGTATTCGGATTTTTGTTTTTATATAAATAATATAAAAGTATTCAGTTGGCGTTTTGACGGGTGGGGACACTGGCGCCAATTAATCATAAATTTTTCGGGAATAAGCCTACAAATCAATAACAAAGAAATATCGAATAATTGTTTTACATTTACAAAGCATCCAGAATTTAATTGAGCAAAGAAAAAAATTAGGGAAATACTTGCGCTTTGTTTTGATTCAATGAGCAGTTCATTGCTTGCTGTGCACAGTCTTATTTGATTTTAAAGGGACAGTAATCACATACACCGTATACAGCAAACATTATTTACTAATGAGTTATAATATTATGTTATATGGAATTTATTTTCTGAAAGATTGCGAAAAGTATTTTAATTAAACTTTTAGCCAATGCGGCAGATATCATAATTTTCGATTCAGAAAAGCAAATATCGATAGCACAACATTCTCTCAAAAACTCAGTTTTTTACAAGTGAAACATTATTTTATCTGCCAGTTTGGTTAAAATGTTTAATAAAAATACTTTTCTCAATCGTTCATTCAATCTCATTAGTATTATGAGATAAATTATTGTAGCGGTATATACGGTGTATGTGATTATATTGTATAATTGCTTTCAAGATTTCGTGAACTGACGTGAAACTAATTTTTAAAAACATACACTGCTGCGACAGTTATATATAACATTGTTTCTATAATTATTTGTAAGTACAATATTGTGATTTATCTCTATTTTATTCGAGAATTGAAAAATGAATAAATTTATATAAGAACATATGAAAAGAAAAAATCACTTAAATTTTTAATCCTACAGCAGATGTGGAACCGATTTTTTACGTTACAGTATTTCTTCAATGTAATACTAAAATAATTTTTTTTGTTTCTTTCCATTAAATTTAACATATAAATAGAAATAAAATAACGTCGAGATAAGTGCACTATTTTTTATCATACTTATTGCACGCACATTTATCTCTACATAACTAATTGACTTATCCATTACGGCACGAACTGATTAAATTTTTGTCCACGTTTTCACTTTTAAAGGGCTAGTACTTTATATTATTTTTTTTGGCAAATGCTTTAGAAATTTAGTATATCAAGCGGAAAGAGTGTAATAGCCCGACAATGACGGCGAGAGTAATTCAATGCCTGATCGAGTACTACCATAAATGCAATTCTGATATTAATTAATAATATAAAGAATACTTTTTCGTTTCTATCTCTGTCCACACCGACAGATGTCGGGCTTTTTTTAACGGGTTAATAATATTAACGGGTATAAAGATGAATACGGGCTATTATTAAAGTTTTGATGGGTTTAAAAAAATAATTAACAAAAATGATACCATTGGGTGCACTAGTATATGAAGAAAAAACTTTCCAAAACTTCCGCGTTATTTTTGCAAAGCTTATTTTTTTAAATTGTATCAAAAATAGATATTGAATTTTTCGATTTAAGAATCTTTAATGATCCAAAAATTTTTTCGTAGTGGTTATGATCAAAATTACAAACCGTTTTAAAATAATATTAATATACAGAGACAATAATTTTTGTAGATTAGACAACACATTTAATATATCTTATATTATCTCCAATATTTTCATCACAGACATTAGTTTAATCCAAAAATAAGAAAAAGATTTGTTAAGAATAAATTTAAAAATAATAATCAGGAAAATTTGTTTTATGCTTTCCAAAAATATTTAAGTTTAATTTGTTAAAATAATTATGAATATAGAATAATTTCAGAAATTAAATATAAATTTAGGTCTTAAATATCACATATTGTGAGAAGAATCGTATTACAATTTTCTGCAATCATCAATGAATTTTTGCGCAGTATATTTCGGAGATCTATTATAATAAGTGTTCCAACATCTGGCCTGATCTTCCAATGATTGTGGAATAGGTATTGGTATCGTGCATAAGAACAAACGCGCTGCTAAACCAGAGTACAACGGTTTTTGGCAGTCCTGCCACTGCATAGAACGCCAATCAATACCAAATTCTTGCTTAATTTTTTGGTGAAAAACTTTCAGTTTCGGATACAGCTCTATATTTTGAGTGGCCTTAAAGCAAGCCTTGTCGCACTGCCACATCCCTCCGTAGTAGCCATCTCTGTAGGTATTTTCTAATGCACCAAATCTAGACTCGACGTAAGCGATTCGTCGTAGGAATTGGTTGTCGTCCGGGAAGATATTGCAATCGCGTATTCGTTTGACTACCATTTCGCACACGTCTCTACCTTTTGCTCCTGGAGTCATATATTGGAAGTTTTTACCAGCAAATGCAGTACCAAATACGCATAAAATTATTAGTGAGGTTCCTATCATTTTGTTACGAATGAGATCCAAGTGTTATCACAAGTTAAAATGTTTTTAAAGTTTATGTACTTAGAAATTAAAATAAAAAATACTTATAAAAAACTTTTTGAAACTTTTTAAAAAAACATGAAAAATATAAAAGTTAGACAAGTTTTTGTATGAAAATATATGAGATGAAATTGTCACTATTTTTTCCTTTATATATAGCCGGTGATAGTTTGTTAATATGTGTTTTTTTTTGTTAAATCAAACACGTACTTGTATTACGCTGTAACGCTCTCATTCAATATACACAAAAAATAGATATTGAATGCATTTCATTGTTTGCTAAAAAAATTTTACTAAAATTACATGTTATTTTTCTGTAAAAAACGAAATCCATTTGTATAAATATTGCTAGAAATTCTTAGAAATTTTAAAGTATTTTTGCCCGATTGACTCTAAAGAATGGATAAAATGAATTTTTTAAATAGAAATGTTTATCTAATGCAACAGAAATAGTTTATATGGAATTCGTTTTGCATCATGTAATCAATTTTTATTGAGGTTTGATCAAACAAGCGATAATTATTATTAGCTTTAAATTGTATTCAAGTGAATAATTATTGACAGCTATTAAAAATAAAATAACATTTTAAAAAATAATTACACAATTTTACTAATAAACAATATTATTTTGATACCATTAAAGGAATCGATGGCTAGAACTGAGGATTTTATTTGTAATGTGCTACGAATTCAATTTAAATATAAACTTTTACCATAATTTAAAAAAGTAATTTTTATTATTTGCTTTAATAAAACTTAATTATAAAAATTCCGTAAGAATTAAAAAAAAGTTATTCAAAACATATAACTGTGAACATATAAATATTACTTAATTTTATCATTTAAGAAAAATTTTCTCCTAAACAACTATTATATTAATTTTTTTAATAAGCAGTGATGCACATGTTTTGCGGTCACAATTGGGTTTAGAAAAAAATATTATACTCCGTTTGAGCTCAGTAATAGGAACGCTTGATACACACTAGCTTTGGGCGCTAATCGCAAATTTATTTAAAATTTCGAGAAAATTTATAAGTCAAAATAAGTTTAATTCAACAGAATAAGCAAATTTTTTCATTTAAATTACAAAACGCAACAACGATTTGTTGTCTTATGTACAACTGTTAGCGCGTGAATAGGCGAAGCATCAATTTCAATAATGACACATTGCTGCTTTAGTACCTATATCACGAGTGTAAGGGAAAACCCGCTTTGCGGGTTAAGAAAAATCAGTTTATGTAATTTCAAAATCGAGTATATTATAATTAAATATTAATTAAAGCTATTTACGAATACTACTTTTGAAACCCGAGACAACATGATCAAACGTTCTTTCATTTAAAAAACATAACGCAACAATGATTAGTTGTTTAATGTACAACAGTTAGCGCGTGAATAGGCGAGGCATCGATTTGATTATTGACACTTTTCTGCTTTAGTATATAGTATAGATTACTTTACTAAAGGTTTCAAAAATTTGGAAAAAACCATAGCAACCGCATATCAAAGTTTTTAGTTCTGCTGCTGTCTTGCGGTGCAGTGTAATAACACTATTGTCAAGCGCTTTACATTTATTAAGGTTAGCTGTATATTAATAAAGTAAATATTCATACATATAATAGATATTTAGAAGCAAAAAAACGGGCCAAAGTGACCACAACGTGTATGAGCGTTAGCGAATGGGGACAAAACTAGTAGCATAGATATAACTAGACCCCGGATCTTTTGTTAAAACAATTTTGTTTTTTTTGTTGTTATTTTGTTATTAAAAATTATATATTTTATTGAAACCAAAAAATTATTTTTTTCGTCACTTATCATTATAAAAGTGATGAGTATCACAATAATCACATTTAGACTTATTTAAGAATTCAGTGGGAGCAGTAAACTTATAGTATTTTAGAACAATTTTTTGTACAACAAACCAAAATTTTAAAAATAGATTTTTTTTACACAAATAACACCTCTTCACAAAACCAAGCGATTTTAAATTATAATTTTTTGATAATTTGACCATATTTAACTAATTTCTTGTGTATTAACTAATGTCAAGATTTTGGATAAATTCAACATATATTAAGAAATTACGAAAAAATAGTTTTCCGTTAATTATTACCACAATTGTAATACCGATTTGTTAACATAAAGAATGAATAACTGATATAACAGTTTTAAATATTTCAGTTAGTTTTCGAATTCAGTTAATACATTGTTAACTAATGTTTAATTTCTATTTATTTTAGTACATAAAGAAAAATATAAAATTTTTTTAATGTATATTGTTATGAGTCACAACTAGTGACCCATTACTGCTCCGCCAGTACTGGCTCACACTCATCTATGCCTCATTATTATAGTCATTTAACTATTACTCGCATTCTAGAACTATCTATATTCTCATAGTTTATCAGTTAATACACGTTTCATAAGTAACTCAAGTTACCATACAATGTTATTGACCCACACTTTGCTTTCAGACTTCAATCTATTCACTTGATGTGAATATTGCTATTTTGTGTAACGCTTTCCGTTTCAATTATAACTATTTTGTAATATCGTATGCTTTCATAATAAATGTTTCATTATTTGAAGTGAAGCCTCATTTATTTATGGTTAGCCATTCCTCCAAATCTTGTTAATGGTTAGCAACCATTACAGTGGCGCAGTCGGGACTCACGAATCTCACACAGAAATCAATATTATTTTGGTTATCGACGACACGCAACAGCAATCAACACAACACTTATTAGCAATCATTTATTGGCAATCAATTCAATTATTGGCAATCAATTCACTCAATAATTGGCAATCAACACAATTCAATTATTAGCAATCAATTCATTTATTGATATTCAAAGCAAAGTCAACACACCATTACTGGGATTGAGCTCTACTCTCCATTACTGGATTATCAAATCAATTTCAACAAAACTACAAACGCTTCAAAGCCTTCACTGTATTATATAACACGTGTAAATCAAACCGGAAGTAAGCATATTATTCCAGTACTGGATTCATCAAACGTATGCCACCAACTCTTCGCAAACAAAAGCCTGTCGATTATAGGGAACAATCATCAGAGTCTTCAACAGAGCAGTCATCCGAATCAGACGAATCCGATTATCTTACAACTGAAGAGTCAGAGCAGAAGGCCATCACAAGCGCCGAAGAAGCAGACATCTCTTCAATCATTAATCACTCGTATTTTCTCGGAACAACTCTACCATTAGACTCAACGATGTCATCATCTAAGAACATCCCGAAATTCGATGGCAGCGACTCAGGCATGGAAGTCCAGTACTGGATCCAAATCGCAAGCCTCCATCTCTTGTCAGTCATCGAAGACAAAGACAAATTGATACAACTCTCAGGACGACTGCGCGGAAGTGCAGCCACATTCTTCTGCAGTCATGTCTTGCCATCAATTGGGACAATCACTTGGGCCGAAGTGGAACGCTTGTTCATCGATCGATTCGACCGCCAAGTGGTTCAACCAAACATCGCAGCTCATCACATGCGCCTCAAAGGTGGACAATCCATTCGCGAATACTTCGACGCGAAGATGGATCTCCTGAATCGTACTCGACTGGAAGACAGCCACAAAGTCGCAGAACTAACGGATGGTCTTCCACTCCATCTTCGGACGATTATGTATACCGCCCACGTATTCACACCAAAAGACTGGTTACGCGTTGCCTCAAGTCTCGAAGCCGACCGTCAAGTCGACAGCCTTCGACAGCAACCGCCGCGCAAGCCTTTCGTCGCTAAACCAGCAACAACTCAACCAACACAGAATGGAAAGCCACTCAAACCAAAGAAGCCTCCATCGCCCTGTCAGATCTGCGCAAAAAACGGACTGACCGAATGGCACTGGCATTCCGAATGCCCAAACAGTAAGAAACACAAACCAATAGCAAGCGATTCTAGCAGCGATACCACTAAAGTCGCTATCAAATCTCAGCATAAGAAATATAATGCGGTTAAGCAAACAAAGCCGCAAACAATTATTAAAACCAGTACTGGTACCACCATAGCTAAGACTTTTAGTGAACAGACACTTGTAAACCCGTCTCCCCTTAAGGATTTTATTAAAGTTAAGTTTCAGTACAAGTCAGAGGAATACACAGCAGTCATCGATACTGGATCAACAGTCAACCTGATGTCACTCGGAATTGCAAGACTATTCAAGTTGTCAATCAACACGAAGTAGTCAATTCCAATCTCAATGGTCTCTGGAGAATGTCGAACATATGGTTCATCAACCATAACGATCTCAATCCAAAACCAGACGCATTCACTACCTGTCCATATCATCAAAGATTTCTGCTACACTCTTCTGCTTGGAATCAACTGCAGCAACAAATTCCCATTCATTCTCAACCTTCGGAAGAAAACAGCAATACTCGATTCTCCTTCAACAAATTTGGCACAGACGTCGTCCAGTACTGGAGACACACAACCAAACACTCAAGCCCTTCAATCGAAAGCGGTCATTCATTCAACACTATTCACATTTAAGAATACTTCGTTGAGCATTACAGAACCAATTATCTATAACAAACAATCTGATACAGATGGTCGAAAAGAGCTTGAAGCTATCATCAATCAATACGCAGATTGCTTTTCAGACGATGGAATCATTGGCACGTGTAATACTGAATACTTCCGTATCCGTCTCAAGCACGACAAACCCATCGCACTAAGAGCGCGCCGCTTATCAGCCGCCAAGAGAGAAGTGGTCCGTAAACAAGTCGCGGAGCTATTGGCAAAGGGATTCATCCGTAAATCGAAGAGCCCTTATGCAGCACCGATCACGCTTGTAAAGAAGAAAGACGGCTCTTAGCGCTTCTGCATCGACTACACCAAACTCAATGAAGCAACAATCACCAAACTCAATGAAGCAACAATCGACGACAAGGAACCAATGCCACTCATTCAAGATGTAGTCGACAACTGTGCCCACAGTACTGTGTTCAGTCAGATGGACATCAAAAACTGCTATTTGCACTATCCCGTACATCCAGATGACATCGAGAAGACTGCATTCGTCACACAAGACGGACAATTCGAATGGTTCATCATGCCTATCGGAGGCAAGATTCAATGTTCTTTCTGTGCACGCAATCTTAGAGTCGCACTCGATAGCCTTCCTGGATGCGAACACTATTTCGACGATATCTGTGGACACGGGTTAGACAGGCACACACATAACAAAAATCTCCGATCGATCTTCCAGCGCCTTTGCAAGCACAACATCAAACTCAACCGCGAAAAATGCAAGTTTGGCGTGGAAGAGGTTGAATTCTTAGGGCACATCATTGGAAAAGGTCGAACGCGTCCACAACCCTCCAAAATCAAAGCCATAATAGAGTATCCACAACCAACAAACATCAAAGAACTTCAACGCTTTCTAGGTCTGGTCGGATACTTAAGACGCTATGTCAAAGATTTCTCAATCATAGCAGCACCTCTTTATCCTTTATTACGAGCCAACGTTGTCTATCAATGGGGGGAAGAACAGGCAAAGAGTTTCAGCGATCTCAAAACCGCACTCACATCAGCGCCAGTTCTGGCAATCTTCAATCAAGATTTGCCAGTCGAGCTTCACACTGATGTTTGTGGTATAGGCCACGCAGGCATGCTCTTACAAAACAGACATCCGGTTGCATATTACTCTCGACGATTAAATGATACTGAAACCCGATACACAGTTACCGAACTCGAATGCTTAGCCGTATTCAACTCCATGTATTACTTTCGGGTATACCTCCAGGGAGTCAAGTTCAAACTAGTAACTGATCACAAGGCATTGCAATGGTTATTTAATTCCAAGGACGGGGACAGTCGATTATATCGTTGGTCACTCAAACTCGATAAATTTGATTTCACAGTCGAACACAGACCTGGTACGCAAACTCAAACACGTTGATGCATTATCACGTGCACCTGTATAGCTGGCAAAGCAATCCCAGTACTGGGCAATCACTCTCGACAGTATTAAGCAATGGCAACAATCATCGAACATGCAATCAACAAAGCGAATGTTCATCAAGGATGGCGTCATTTCAATCAGGTTTAGAGGATCAATCAAAGCAGTCATAACAAAACAAAATATATTGCAACTCCTCAAAGCATTTCATGATGACGTCAATCGAACACTTACGCAATTATCTAGATTTTACTGGTGGTATAACATGAGTCGTGACGTCCAGCAATACGTCAAATCATGCCACTCATGCCAACTCGTTAAGATTCCAAACCATCCAACGTATGGTCCACTAATGCCAATCGAAAAACCTGACAATCCAAACACGCTGTGGAGCATGGACACGATAGTCATGGGCTCGTCATCACTCAACACTAAGGCTAAATATGTTCAAGTGGTAATCGACCAGCATTCGCGATACATTTGTGCCAAAGCGACCAAAACTAACACTGCTCAATCAACCATCGAAGCCTTAAGCGTTGCCATTAAAGACATTGGTACACCAAAGCGCATACTCACCGACAATGGATCCAACTTTAGGAGCAACAAGTTCAAACATTTTCTTAAGCAGCACAACATTCAACAATCATTCTGAACGCCATATCATCAACAATCAAATGAATTGTGTGAAAATGTCAACGATACTATTGGCAAAGGATTAAGATTAGCACTTCTTGACAAACAGTACTGGTTTCGCACCAACCCAATTGGTCAAACCGGAAAACACAAATCAAGTCGACTTACTAGAGAATCGTAGGTTAGCAGTCATCAAAAGCAACGCATTAAAACAAACAGCAAAAGCAGCCTATGATCTTAAGCATCCTTTAATTCAACTGAAACCTGGAGATTTAGTAAAGAAACGCATTCCGTCTAATCATCCAGATGTGAACAAACTTACGCCCAAATACGAAGCCGTATTCAAAGTCATTAAACAAGAGTCAGATGTTAACTACTCTATTCAACATCTTAGTGGTACTCAATCAGTCGTCGCACATGTCTCTCAACTCGAACCATACTACTCACGGGACGTGTTCTTTTCAACCGCGGCGAATGTTATGAGTCACAACTAGTGACCCATTACTGGCCTGCCAGTACTGGCTCACACTCACCTATGCCTCATAATTATAGTCATTTATCTATTACTCACATTCTAGAACATTCTATAATCTCATAGTTTACACGTTAATACACGTTTCATAAGTAACATCAGTTACCATTCAATGTTATTGACCCTCACTTTGCTATCAGACTTCAATCTATTCACATGTTGTGAATATTGCTATTTTGTGTTACGCTTTTCGTTTCAATTATAACTATATTTTGTAATATCGCGTGCTTTTTCATAATAAATGTTTCATTTTGAAGTGAAGCCTCATTTATTTATGGTTTAGCCATTCCTCTAAATCTCGTTAATGGTTAACAACCATTACAGTGGCGCAGTCGGGACTCACGAACCTCACACAGGAATCGATATTATTTTGGTTATCGACAAACGCAACAGCAATCAACGCAACACTATTTAGCAATCATTATTGGCAATCAATTCAATCAATTATTGGCAATCAATTCACTCAATAATTGGCAATCAACTCAATTCAATTATTAGCAATCAATTCATTTATTGATATTCAAAGCAAAGTCAACACCATTACTGGTAATCAACGCTACACTCCAGTACTGGATTATCAACACATTCAACAAATTTACAAACGAATCAAAGCCTTCACTGTATTGAATAACACGTTTCAATCAACCGGAAGTAAGCGAATTATTCCATTACTGGATTCCACAAACGTATGCCACCAACGCTACGCAAACTAAAGCCAGTCGATTACAGGGAACAATCATCAGAGTCTTCATCCGAGCCTTTGACCGAATCAGACGAATCCGATTACACCACAACTGAAGAGGCAGAGCAGAAGGCCATCACAAGCGCCGACGAAGCAGACATCTCATCAATTTGCAATCATTCGTATTTTCTCGGTCAAACTCTACCACTAGACTCTTCAACGATGTCATCATCGAAGAACATCCCGAAATTCGATGGCAGCGACGCAGGCATGGAAGTCCAGTACTGGATCCAAATCGCAAGCCTTCATCTATTGTCCGTCATTGAAGACAAAGACAAACTCATTCAACTCTCAGGTCGTCTACGCGGAAGTGCAGCCACATTCTTCTGTAGTCATGTATTGCCATCAATTGGAACCATCACTTGGGCCGAAGTGGAACGCTTGTTCATCGATCGCTTTGACCGTCAAGTCGTTCAACCAAATATCGCTGCACATCACTTGCGTCTCAAAGGTGGACAATCCATTCGCGATTACTTCGATGCGAAGATGGATCTCCTAAACCGCACTCGACTTGAGGACAGCCACAAAGTTGCCGAACTGACTGATGGCCTGCCACTCCATCTTCGGACGATTATGTACACCGCCCACGTGTTCACACCAAAAGACTGGTTACGCGTCGCCTCTTCCTTGGAAGCCGATCGTCAAGTCGACGGCCTTCGTCAGCAACAGAGGAAGCCATTCAGCGCAAAGCCAGCAACAACTCAACCTACACATGCAATTGATGGCAAACCATTTAAACCGAAGAAAGCTACATCTCCATGTCAGATCTGCGCAAAGGAAGGACTGACCGAATGGCACTGGCATTCCGAATGCCCAAACAGTAAGAAACATAAGCCAATTGCAAGCGATTCTAGCAGCGATACAACTAAAGTCGCTATCAAATCTAAACATAATCAATACAATGCTGTTTAGCAAAGAAAAGCGGTTAAGCATATATTGCCGCAAATAAAGCCGCCATTATTAAACAAAACCAGTACTTGTATCTCACACGTTAAGCCTCTTAGTGAACAAACTCTAGCGATCCCGTCTTCCCTTAAGGATTTTATTAAAGTTAAGTTTCAGTACAAGTCAGAAGAATACACAGCAGTCATCGATACTGGATCTACAGTCAATCTGATGTCACTCGGAATTGCAAGACTTTTCAAATTGTCAATCAATACAAAGAAGTCTATTCCAATATCTATGGTCTCTGGCGAATGTCGAACGTATGGTTCATCAACCATAACGATCACAATACAGAACCAAACGCATTCACTACCGGTCCATATTATCAAAGATTTCTGCTACACTCTTCTGCTTGGAATCAACTGCAGCAACAAATTCCCATCCAGGATGCGAACATTACTTCGACGATATCTGTGGTCACGGGTCCGACTGGCAATCACACAACAAAAATCTCCGAGCGATCTTCCAGCGCCATCGCAAACACAACATCAAACTTAACCGCGAGAAGTGCAAGTTTGGTGTCGACGAGGTGGAATTTCTCGGACACATCATCGGAAAAGGTCGAACGCGTCCACAACCCTCAAAGGTCAAAGCCATAATTGAATATCCACAACCAACAAACATCAAAGAACTTCAACGCTTTCTTGGTTTGGCTGGATATTTACGACGCTATGTTAAGGACTTCTCAATCATCGCAGCACCACTCTATCACCTATTAAGAGCCAATTTTATCTATCAATGGGGTGAAGAACAGGCAAAGAGCTTCAGCGATCTCAAAACCGCACTCACTTCTGCGCCAGTACTGGCAATCTTCAACCAAGATTTGCCAGTCGAGCTTCACACGGATGCTTGTGGTATAGGCGTCGCAGGCATGCTCTTACAAAACGGACATCCGGTTGCATACTATTCTCGACGATTAAGCGATACTGAAACCCGATACACAGTTACCGAACTCGAATGCTTAGCAGTAGTCAACTCCATGTATTACTTTCGGGTATACCTCCAAGGAGTCAAGTTCAAACTAATAACTGATCACAAGGCCTTGCAATGGTTATTTAATTTCAAGGACGGGGACAGTCGATTATATCGTTGGTCACTCAAA
>JAQGAW010000398.1:0-30611 GCA_034698025.1 Phthiracarus crinitus
CTCCCTCCCATCCCGCGTATTTTTCAAGTATTCCCACTCCCTCCCGCTTCCCGCGGGACCCGTTTTCGACCTCTAGTTCGTAATACTAGTTCGCGCATAAATGAATAGAATTGCAGTCAAAACAGACAAATACTAATGAGTTTGCGCGCAGTGTGTGAATGATTATGTGTATGTTGTGTGTGTGTGTGAGACTGAAAAATAGAGGACAAGAGGACACGCACAGTATTCATAAGTGAATCAAGTGCTGGTTTATTCACAAAAACCAATATTACTCGAGTCGAGAGCGTGTTTGTGCGATGTTTTGAAACGTTAAAAATACAGTTATACGGCAGAGATTCGGCAGTATATTATTTATTATAATACTTTATTTCGTTTAATTTCATTATTTCGCCATATTTTTCAATATTGTTTTCGTTTGTGTTTAGTTATTTAAATTTTCAAAAACTTTTGTTTTTTGTTATGTGACTCAAAACTGTATGACAATTGATTTCAAATAAACAATTTGGTTGTATTGTCGTCCGTTTATATCGAGTTTATTGATAAACGCATTTAGTATCGCATCAAAACGTTTCACAAAACGTAACTTTGATTTGTTTTTACTATTAATTAATTTATTTTATTTTTTGTTAAAATTACGGCTTTTGTATAATTGAGTTTTTCATTATTATTTTCCACAATTTTTTCGATGTCCAGTACTGTTTTGAAGTTATATGAAATGATTTCGTTTCTAAACCATTAAATCTATAATTTATGCTCAAAAATTTTATTTGAGTTTAAATTTATACCTATAATATATGATTCGAGCAAAAACTATTTTAAAATCAATAATAAATAACTGTGATTTAAGTGACCATTCATTTTCGTATAGTTATTATAAACAATAATAATGAAACGCCATTTTTAGCCAATAGTTTAAAGAAAAAAGTTTTCATTATATTTAATAATAATAAGCGTTTAAATAAATACAGTGTTTATTATCATTTATAACTAATAATAATAATAATAATTTATAATAGTATTCATTAAAAACCGAACATAAGCCCAAAACAAAACTACCATTAAATGTGTATTTATTTATAGACACATTCAAAGTTAATTGTGCTATCATTTTGGTATTGAAATAACGTATTCATGTAATATCTGACTATATGTTAAAAAGTTTTTTATTATCTCTCTATTATTGTATTACCAATTATAGTATTTAGTTATGCCTTGAGATAGAGATTTTGGCAAATCATATAAAATACTGCTAACGCGCGATATCTTCCCCAAACTAAACCTGATTTAAGTCACCGATAAAATTAATGTTTTTTTGGTTTTAACTTCTTCGCAGTTAAAGTGGGAATATATTTTTCCGAGTTTTTTTATTTAAAAGATTAGAGAGAAGTTATGGCTTTTCCGAGGTTTTAACTTAAAACAGTTAACTTTTCGACTGGTTATGCATTAATAATTGCTATTATATGAGAGAATTATGGCATAACTTTTTAATCAAAAAAATATATACCTTATATGTTTCGAGTTAACTGTAAACGATAACAGAAATGATAAAAAAACGACAAAAATTGTTGCTAAATAAATAATAATATGTATTAAACGCATATTTCGTTATTAATGTCACCGCAATATTGTGTTTGCATTGTGATGTGATTTATTATTTCTAACTTCGATATTATATTAACAATGGGTCAAAAGTTCACTCTAAGATTAACTAATTCGTTAAACACTAACTGCTAAAAAAGTTTAAAAGCTTTAAAGTTAAAAAGTTTTATGCGTTTTTTGATAAGGTTTGCATTTGTTTTTTGAAACTTTATTCGCGCTTTAAACGAATACATATCTATCAAAATGTTTGCCTCTAAGGAATTAATCCGAGCAAATATCTATAGAAAACTTCAGTTTTTCCATAACTTACTCAATTTTGTTTTAAATTTAATTGTATAAATAACCATTTTTTGCATGCATTATAAAATAAGTTTATTTATTTTATAGGTTTGTTATCACCAATTATTGGCTTAAATGGTGAAATTGCGAGGTTTGAGCGCATTGGAGGCGTGGACTCGACGGGTGACCGCCGGTTACAAAGACGTTAACGTTTGCGATCTGTCGACTTCGTGGCGCGACGGACTCGCCTTTTGCGCACTCATTCATCACTTTCGACCTGATCTCATGTAATTTCATTTCAAATAATCGAAATTTTAAAAGTTTTCATCTGATTTTCTAACTGTTTCCCGCGTTTCGTTTTATTGCTAGTGATTTCGATTGTCTCAGTAAGCATAATGTGCTTTATAACAATCGATTGGTAAGCGATTACAACTGATAAATCGTTATTTTTGTAATTTTGATGTTAATATGCGATCATATGTATAGGCGTTCGCAATCGCGGAAAAGCATTTAAACGTTTCGTCGCTATTGGACGCCGAAGATATGCTCAAAAACGAATCGATTGATCGTCTCAGTGTTGCCACATATTTGTCACAGTTTTACGAGTGTTTTGAGGGATCAAAATCGAGTGATGAAAAACGTTAGTGTTTTTTATGTCACAGTAAAACATATTAATTTCTAATCGCTATTTTGATTTTTTTAAATTACATATAAATTTTATATTTACATTTTATATATAAATATAGTTTATATAACACTTTAATGAATCTCGTTTCCTAAGAATTTATTTTTTTATGTCAACGATTTTATTAAATAGAGTATTATATCTTAGTTACACAAATATATATATATTTTACAATTTTTTGAATTTTGCAAAGATTATGGAGATATTACAATATAAATATATATTTTTAAGAAACTAAATAAATGTATTTTACTAATTATTAATTAAGATTTTATAATAATAAATAAATAAATCGATTTTTTAAACTAAATCATAGACATTTTTTATTTATTTGTATTTTAACCCTCATTTTCTTTCTCTGTTTTTATTCATGTAGCGTCTGATTATCTGAAACTTAATAACCGAAACTTTGATACTAATACTGACACTATTCAACTGCCACTACTGATACTAATATTAGCGTAAACCATAGGAAATGTATTATTTGGCTAAAGAGACCAAAGAGCTGTTAATTGAAGTAACGGATGAGAGTGTGCCGACATATCGTAAAGTAATGGATTCGCTTTTGCATTCAATGCTTAAGCTAAACCTATCGCCACAGTTATCGTCTGCTGTTAACGATACGCAACAAACCGATAACTCGACCGATAGATCTTCATCGCCGATCACTAAACCGCTGCCGCTTAAGTCGTTAGTTGTTGAACCTGTTAAGGTTGTGGACGTCGAGGGAAAGCTCTATGTTCAGTATCCATCCAGAGTTGACCTGTTGTTCGATGATATTGTTGTTAAGCGACAAAAAGAATAATTTTATGCATTTATTATGCTTTTATTATTATTATTATTAATATTAATTTTATTAATTTAAAAATAATGATCATTTGACAATAAAAAAATAAACAAATATTTGTTTAAAGCGTAACTATTTTGTACGTCAAATGTTTTAGTCGTTCGAAAACTGCACTGACATTTAGTTAAATAATAAAATAGTCCGTTAGAGCGCAGCAGTGTATCGTATAAATACAGTTTCGGTGTATTGAGGCGAAACAACAACTTGTAGATCGCATTTCAGATGATCGTTGCTTAACAGACGGCATTCAGTCAGTCATGCTTTAGTCGTCGCAGTGGTTAGTTCGAAATCAGTTTTTTTATTTGTATGCTATAACAGCATTACTATACAAGCATTGTATTATTACTTATTGTTGTGTTTTATTTTTATTGTGTAATTAAACAATTGAAAAATTTTCAAACTTTTTAGCGGACAATTCGTGTTATGCTAATTTATATTGTGTGCATTAAACCTAATTTTATTATTATTTGAGTGTCAATAAACATTTATATTATTCGTCTTATTTTCATTATTGCCATCAGTGGATATATAATAGTTATATTGTATGGTAAGTTTACCTTAACAATGATTATTGTCAGCCAAATAGTTATCATATAACTTATGCGAACTTTATTTGCGCAAAAATTTTAGTTTTTAGTTTGATTCTGTTTTTTGATTAATACGCTTCGCATAAACTAAATTATATATTATTTAAAAATATTTTTTGTGTATTGTGAAAATTAAACATATTTTATAGGAATTAATTAAAACAAATATAATCATATTTTTTGTTGGAAAATATACAATGGATGTGTTGTGAACAAAAAAATACAATAGATTTTGATTTGCATATTAGAGCCATATAATTATGTGTCATCCAAAATATATATGAACTTTATTTACAAACACTTGAATAAAACTCATTTTAATGAATGAAATTTAATTTATGCGAATTTCAATTACGCTTGTATTATTAAAATGCGAAATTATACCCGCATTAGATTTGGAACATCAAAAATGTTTGTCGTTTAAATTTGTGTTCAAAAATTTATACTAGTTTTGTTCAACTTTTTTCTAACAGTCCTTCCATTAAATTTATATAAAACATTATGTTTTCATCAAAAAAATAAATTTGTAATTTAAGGGAAAGGAGAAAACAAAATTCTATTAAATATTTTCATTTCTATTAACTATTTTCATGGTCAACATAATAATAAATGTAATGGACTTATAATTTAATGTAATTTTTCTAAGTTTTACAAAACGCATAATTTTTCCTCTGACGTTAACGTCTTAAGTTAAAAACTTTTCAAAAGTAATACATAAGAAAAAATAGAGAAAAAGAGAGGAAAAATGTTTGCGAGACAAAGCCTTAAATTGTAATAATTATTTACAGTCGACAGACTGACAGATATTTCTTGCCTAAAAGCTTGGAAAACTTTTGCTTTAAATCATAAGTTACTATTCGATCGCCAACACTCAATCCACCCTCAAATCTCTCTTACTATCGTATTGTATTAAAAAGTTCAAACCATTTCCTTCTTCTTCTTGTTCTTTGGCTGAGAGTAAAGAACTATCAACTGTTGGCGCTGTTGCTGATTGCTCTGTTACGCATCAATGATGATGATAAAGCCCTCGGGGTATATAAATGGTTACTTTTCGAGTGAAGAAAAAAATTAGTATAGACATAAAAAAACCTTTAAGTGTTAGTCATATTAAAATAGCTGAACATAAAAATCATATATATTGGTTAGCTATAAATATATATGCATATATATAAACATAGAATAAGTTTCGTTTTTTTAATATACATTCGGGCATAAAAATTTATGGTATCTATTATTCACTCTTTTATTTATGAGCAAAAATTATGCATAATTTTCTCCCAAAAAACACGTCTTATGCGTGCTGTGAAGGAGAGGGTATAAGAATAAGAAAACAAAACTTGTTTTCGTTTGATCTCTCTCTCCCTCACTGTATATCTATCGCTCTCCTATTCTGTATATTATCTCTTTTCTCGTATGTATTGTATTCGGAAAACCAAAATTGTTGCAATTTTAATGTCAAAACAATTTTTCATTTTTTTCTCGCTGTACACGAAAGTTGAATAATATTTTAAAGCAATTTTTTTGATGACATTATGATAACGTTTTTATCGGTTTATACTGTATAAAATAACAAAATAGCTGTACTGCGGAGGGAGGAGAGAGAGAGAGAGAGCGAGAGAGAGAGACCCAAAATGATTTCTCGTGTATAACGTTTTATCGTTTTTTTCTTGTTAATAACGAACATTAAATTTTGAGTTTTAAAATTTGAAGTAAAAAACTATTTGACTGGAAAACAATTTCTCAACACTAGAAGTGTATATAGTTTTTACAAAACACATAATTTTTAAGATAATGTTTATTGTACGCGTTTTGAGCATTAAAAAAATATCGTTTCCTACACTTTAATTTATGTTCAATTTTCTGTTATCAATATTCAATCAACGAATTGAATACTTATTATATTTATAATGCACAGCATATAGATATGTGCTGCGTGTTTACAGATATTCTTTTCTGTGCGTTTCTATAGGGAAACTATTATTCACAGGTAATTTCATCACAATAATACGTAGTTTCTCATAATTTAATATTCATCGTTCTTTAATTCGTTTACGATAATAAAAGAACTTTTTTTTGTTAGCGTTGATCTCTCAAAAAAATATATTTCATCTAACATTTACTTCTTTATATGACCCATATATATATAGCAAGTTTCTATACTCTATGTTTAAACTTTTTTGCATTTATATAATTGAATACAATGTACACACACAGAGATAATATTTGCTAGCGATTTATTTATCTATTAAATTTATCATTAGATAGAGGATAGAACTGGACTGAATAAATATTTGATTATCTAAAATGAGAAAAAAACCAGATTTTTTTTTGTTTTGGAATGTGAAATAAAATCAAAAAATAATAAAAAGCATACATACACACACACACTATTTGCGCTTAAAATTTATTATTTATAAGAATAGACAATACCTGTAATAAATTTAAATATATTATATTAGCGTTATATACTGTTGCGCACAAACACATACTATTTTTTCGCTAAATTGGGTTATTTTGTTATTTACATTTTATTTTATTTTTTTTGTTGTTGCGTTCTCTGGTTATATGACTGATGAATGAAGCTCTTTATACACGTAAAGACTATGCTGTTGTCTGTAACAGATAGCGATCGGTAAAAACAATTGCCTTTAATTATATTTCTAAAAAAGGCTTTATTTTAGAATAAAAAATTCACCTAAAAATAGCTATTTAGAAGTAGAAAAACAATATTTCTCAGTCAAATTAACGACTATATATGTAGTATTATTTAATTATTTAGTTAACTTTTTTTCGGTTACATAAATATTATATAATTAAACGTTGGCTCATAAAAACCATATATAATGCATATTATCATTCATTTTTATCAGCAAATTTATAACTATTAAATTATGATAATTTTCTACTCTCGAAAAAAGTTTATTATTTATACAATTTTGAGCTTTTCTTAGATTACAGTAACGAAAAGAGCAAAAATATTAACTTCAATTATTTCATAATAAATAGATAAATAAACACGAGAGCGAGAAACAACAAAAAATGAAACTCTTCTTCATAACCAAACGATTGATAGTGTACTAGAAAAAAGCCATGCACTGATGGCATCAATGATTGTGATGATAATGAGCCGAAGTCAAAGTTATGTTGAGCACACGTATGACCAGCGAAAATGGGATATCATAGAAGATTAGTTTCGTTATCACTTTTACTCATCTCCTCTGTATTGTTACCAATCGATGCTAAGCATAACACACCGCCGAGATTTGTGTCAGAAAAGGGCAGCGATGGCTCCGAAATCGTTGTCAGAGTTAAAGAGGGCGAGTCCTCGTTAGGCAAACAAATATATCACTTAATCGGCGAAGACTCAGATGGAGACCCACTCAAATTTGGCGTTTTGGGCGCAATCGGCGAAGACATGCTCCGCATTGAACAGCTGCCACCAAACGAGGCCAAAGTGTATCTCAAGAAAGAACTGGACCGCGAGATACAGGACTCATACACATTAGCCTTAACCTTAACCGACGGAAAATTAGGAAAAGGAAATTACGTTAGTTTTGAATCCGATTTAAACTTTTTATTTTAATGATAACTATGCGATAAATTTTGAATATTTTTTAATTTGCGCACCACTTCTTCGTTTTTGTTGACAGATCACAAAAACATTGCTAATAATAGTTGAAGACATAAACGACAACACACCTATATTTAGACCATATCGCACGTCAATAACATTATCCGAATCATTACGTCCCGGAATCATAGAGACTCTCGAAGCGTTCGACTCAGACGAGGGAAGATTTGGCCAAGTTTTGTATCAATTAATGGTTTGTTTAACTAATATTGACATTTTCTGCCAAATTAGAGAGCAGAGCACGAAACCTATATGTTTAATATATCTATTTATAATTGGTATTTGATTTGTGCAGGATATCGATCACGAGGAGACGTCTCAGCCATCGAACACATTCTCGATCGAAACAGTTGAAGGTATGTCCAGTTTTTTTTGTTGAATTCCGAAATTTTTAAACCGTTAATAATGTTAACGCATAACGAACTGAGAAAAAAATGATGATTGAAGATATTTTAATTTGCGCCGCGAATAACAAACAACAGAAAAAACTGTTCGGTAAACTAAACATAACTCAGTGTTAGCGTCGGAATGAATGATTTGCGCGATGTATTTATAAGTGAGCAGTACTTTCCGCGATAATTTATTTTAGCTTACATTCCTATTCATTAAGATTTTGAATCAAAGGCAATGTATTCTTTACACATTAAAACTTGTTAGCCCAGAATGAATTGACTTAATTTCTAATTTTTCTCTTATCTTTTTATGAATGCAAATAACGAATTTGACTATCGATCATTTTTTTCTCTCTCCTCTAACTCTTGGATAAAGAATCTATTATAGTAAACACTTCTGACGATAGCCAAACAAGTTATAGACACATACTTTTCATTTTCGCTAATTATCATATTTATCTTCGCAGCGAAGTTTTTTATTCTTGTTTCTCTTGTTCGAGTGTTCAACAATAATAACAATAATAAATCATTAGATCAGTCAGTGCTCAACAAAAGTTACACTTTATATTAGTATTTGCTTAAAGCAATCAACACAAACGCTGCGATTATATTAATTATACTTAAGTATGCTGTATATATAAATTACGATATTCCTCTCAAACTGTTGTGTTTGATTAACTGATCCGCGCAAACATCATATTTATACAATGCTTGATATTCAACAGAAATGATTAAATAAAGTGTTCTTTGTTAAAATCGCTTCCTTAATAATGTTTGAGTGGGTATGAAGTTGTGATGTTGTGTGGATTTAAGATCAAGAGAAGTGTTTGGCGTTCGCATCCTTATTCCGGCAGCAAATGTCGAATGTCATACAGACTGTAGATTATAAGCTTTGCATAACATAACCTATGTTTAAATAAACAATTGCTAAACATTGTCAGTACAAGCGGAATATGATATGGTATGATATGGATAATTCGGTATTCTGTGTTAACGAAAGAGAAAGCGAAACATTGTAACACGTAAAATGTTATGCATATGTTATACGTTGTTTAGAGCCAACAAATGTTTTTCTCACAAAACGTCATGCATTTTTTTCAACAGTGTATTTTTAACAGTTAAAGCCGAGACAATACACAATAGCGTTTGCTTATTAGTTAGTGACTGTGAAGAAGTCCTTCAACATCGCACACACACACAACCGTAAACTTTAATAATTATAGTGATGTGGAGAATTAAACTATGAGAAAAAAGTTTTTTCATTGCATCGTTTCTCTCGTTAGCTTTATTTAGCCCATTCGGTAGGTTACAAATGACAATCCAAATGCTGTAGTGAACGGTGTGCGCACTCAATGAAAGCGTTTTTCGTGAGAAAATGCTTTCACTCATAAATACGCTTTCGTCATAACTATCCGATTCGTTATTATTATTATTATTATATTAAGTTTCATAATATATTGTTTGATGCTTATTATAATTAGTTTGTAGAGACCCAGACGTTTTTTGCACCACATTTTTTAGTATTATAGTTTCACTCAATCATAAAGTTTTATTTCTCAATTACAAATAATTAAAAACTCATTGAATTATTTTTTTGCTGTCATCAAATTTATTTAATTAAAAATAGTGAGACCGAAATTCACTATTTGGTGGGAGAAACTTGTATTTTACTCACTCTAATATTGTGTAATTTTTATTATTGGGGTTAATAATGCCCTCCTAAAAAATCACAATTTTTTTAAATAGATATTTAATAATCCAAACAATATTATTATTTTTGAACCAGTTTTTATCTGAAGTTTTAATTTTATAGTAAGCATATCAGATCATTGATTGTACATTAATAATACTTTCTCGAACTTTTTTTTCCAAATGTTCAGTATTTTTTAGTTAATCGATATAAGGTCCAAGTATTTAACAGTACATTACCGTTATTTGCTCTTTAATCTATAATGAAGTTCATTTAATTAAGTGCTAAATATTAATTAAAATCAGTCAACAATTAAAACTATATCTTGAAAAATAAACTAATTCAGCCTTTAGTTTACTGAAAAATAATGTAATAGAAAGCAGAACAACTCAATATTCCCACATTATTAATAATAACTTTAATTTATTTTCATTTTAATGAAGCAACACTGAAAACATATGTGGTTTTCTTTTTCAGTTAATTTTTTTGTTAACGAAATAAGTTTTAATATAAAATTTGGTCGATATGTTTTTTATTTATCCTCGTGAAATGGGTGAAGGAAAAGCGGGCACAAATCTCAAAATTTATAAATCATCTTTCGAGAGCTAAATGAGCTCAAAATAAAAATGAGTTCCAATGCATGCGCATAATTATTTCGAAAATTAAAACAATTAAAACTAATTTTTCCCTATAAATGGAACTTCATATCACTGTATTTAATAGCGCTTACAATGTTTGTTAAACAATAATTATTATATTATTATGAAATATACTCATTGTTTGCAGATGTGTACACACCATCTAAATAATGTAAAGAAACTGAGATTCATATTTGTTTCGTTAGCCTTTTCTTATCAGATTATGCTAATAATGAAAAGATTTTAATAATAAACGAGTTAATTATGTTTAGAGAAGGAGTGATTAATTGCTAAAATAAAATAAGTTATAAAGATTAGTCTCAATATTGCGATATTTATTCGCATAATATTAAGTTTAATTTTTTGAAAAAACATCCTCTTTTTTGTTATGCTCATTGGTTTCTTTATGAGTTGACAAATGTCGCGAACGTTTCTCTTTGAGGAAATATATCCAAAACCATAATTTACGTTAAAACCAAAATACATAAAGAATGGAAGGAAAAAAAGTGAGGCAAAACCCTAAATTGTTTATAATTATTCACAGTCGACAGACTGGCAAAGTAATTCATACGAAAAAAGTTTTTTCGCTTTAATCGCTTTAAGTTTACGATTTTATTAGCCACAAATCCGCCCTCGAATGGAATTAAACATTTTTTGTAAGAACACTATTTTAAAATTCATGTTTGATTACCGGTCGTAAGGTATTTATTTTTAGTGCATCTCTTACGGTATTATTTTAAAAATTCGGTGTAACTCATAGCTGTTCGTATATATCTTTTTTATTCTTATTTTTTTTCTAATCTTTTTGCAAATATTCCAGTACCGTATTATGTAATGTTTGCGCGCATCGAATTGCCAATCATATAATAAAGTAAAGCGCTGTGGACTGTAATAAAAGTCAGTGGCGTATATAAGCGCTGAATTACGGGGAGTGTTAAGAAAACTTAATTTTTTCTTTTTTCTCTTTTTCTCGTTTTTTTAGTTTGCGTTTCTAACGTTAGTTAATTTATTTATGTATTTATGCAAAATATTATAAATGATTATCGATATGTGTATAATACGGGCAATAAATTTTACCGTTAACTGACGAGTGATCCGAGCATTAAATTGACATCAATTTTTTTAAAGCCCAGCGATTATTTATACTGTTCGGAGATTTTTAATTAATTTTATCGATGATGAGTTTGTTAAGTGCGTTTTGAGGCCACAATCGATAATAGTATCGGTATCAGTATGTATATCAGTATCGTTCGATTGGTTTTTAATTAACGAAAATAATTTAAATTATTTGAACACATATCTGCAGTTCAGTTCTGCAACTCATTCTATGCACAGAAAAAAATTTGGAAGTTTTATGTACACAAATATTATGGCTTTAAGTAAATAATTTAGAAGCTTTTTTTGTTGATTTTTGATAGTAAACTAAAGTAAAACAAAACAAAGATTTGAAATTAAAAAGTTTCGTCGTTTTTTAATGATAAAACTGACTTCCGTTATGTTCGAATGAATTATTTTTTGATGCGTTTTGATCTAAATAGTTAATAAGCTTATCTTCTTTTTAATGCAATTAAAACTAAAACTTGTTGTTTAAAATACTTGCCACAACACTCTCCTCACACATCAGCGGAAAAAATTACGTTCCTAAGCATTCCTGAAAATTTGAGACGATATTAAAACTAATTTGTTAAGTTCAAGATTAAAGTGAGAATTTTTTCCATGTGACAAAATCCCAACTCATTACGGAGTCATTTAAATACGCTCTTTGTTTTTAGTTTTATCCGGCATTCAAAATACACAAAAACATTTTTTTCTTGATTATGAGAATTATAAATAGATATAAATCTCTTAAATTTTCTAAATAGCTATTATGATGGAAAACTTTATTATTAATGAATACGAAGGCATAGACTAATTGTAGTTAATTCATAACGCGATGATGCGTATTGTAAGCTTTCGTATAATTTTATTTTTATTTGGAGATTCGAGTCTTGTTTTTGCTGAATAAGTTTAATTAAGGAAACCGAAAGTAATTAAAGCATAAGAGAAACTCATAAAAAAGATGCTAACGTACACATAGTCTTATGCGGTAATAATATAAAAGCATGCGAAAGTGCGAGATATGCGCCGATGAATCTTAAATAGTACTTAATTATTTGATGTGAATTTTCTATGACAAGATACTCTTTTCTCTCCTATGTTTGAGTGTGTGTATGTGTGTGTGTGAGAACCTATTGAAAAAACCTCTCCTAAAGATAGCGACCCTTAAATCACACACTCAAACAGACAGCTAAAGACACCCACTACTGGAAATGAGTTTAAAAAAGATGTGCGTTATATGTTTCCTAACAATTTGGTCATTAAATTATAGCCCATTATCGTGCTTAACATCTCTCGACATGTTTTGCCAGAGAGGGATCTCTTTTCGTTTTTATTTTTTCCTAACTCTCAGCTCTTATTTTTCCACTTATACGCTATAACTTATATGCCTTTTTAAAGTTGTTGTTATTATTATATTTAAACAATCGTTTCATTTCCCACGGATAAGCTCCTATTACTGTGACTCTTCGTTTGTTCCCACATCGTTACGATTATTCTTAGCCAATAAGTTTTAAAAACGCAACTTTCAACTTTAAAATGTATTACAAAAATTGTCGTACAATTTCTTAAAACTGGTGAATGAAAAACTCATTTGTAAAGCCAGGCTTACAGTTGTGGAAAAAATCAGTTTTTTTTCGGATAACATCCTGACAGACATAAAGCTTTTTTAAAACATTAGCTTACTTTTTTTCGTTGTGTTCGCAAATTGAATATTCATGATTTTTCAATTTATATGAATATTCAGTGGAAGCAGTAAAAAACAAATCATGAAATAGCAAGAAAAATTATGCTAATGATTTTTGGATATCTTAGTTTCGGAAAATATCTCTATTTTATTATTAATTTTAAAGTGCTATTAATCATTAGCCCAATAATATATAGTCAAAGAGCTGTTGAAACCAAAATACAGTAATGAGAGGAAAAAACAAGAAATAAGAAAATCGGTTTATCTATTTAACAAAAAATTTTCGTAATAAATAACTGTATTTGAATATTAGTCTGTTATAGATATAAATATTTTGTTTTTTAATAAAGCAAAAAAATTATTTCATAAACAAATTCCGATATCGAAAAAAGAGGTTAATATATTTACGCTTTAGCGTCAAAATAAGTTAAATAGGTTTTCTGTGTGTTGTGTGTGTGTGTGTCTCCAATAACTAAAATAAAAAATACTGCAATATTCTTCTGGACTGTGTTTTTTACTCCTAATGAAGCCTAAATATATTTTAAGTCGAAGGTAACATTAAGTGACAAACACGCACTAAACATAGATAAGGTTTTTTTATGATTTTTTTCTCGCCACAAATCGAAACATATTTAAAGAAATGACAGCTGGTTTTCACCAGTAATTTAATGAGAAAAAGTGATTGGAACAAAAAAATTGGTTAAACAAAGTATTTGCTTACACTGACAGCTAAAATATTTACTTTTTACCATTGTTTGTGTCGGCAAATACCGGCACATTGTGAACTAAAATCTAATTAATTTTATTAGAAACCCGTATAAAACTGTGTGGGAAACGCTAAACACTGGCAGATAATAATAGTGCGACAAATTATAGGAATTAATACACTGGTAATATCGTTTGGGGGAATAATATCATATTTTTGTGTCAATGAACAAAATATGTGAACGCATTTTTCTTTGCACATTCGGTGGAAAAAGTTTATTTCATATATTTATTTTTTTTGTTATTTTTATTCTCTAAATATTTATTAAAAAATTTTTCCTGCTTTCACACAGAAATATTTATTATTGTTGTCTCCGAACGAGAAAAAAATCAGAAACTTATGCATTGTGTCGAATAAAAATATGTTTTTTTTTAAACCAATACTTCGTAACTCGTAAACCATATGATGGATAAAAATATCATTCTTAGCATTGCGTTTGTAATGCGAAAAAGAAGTCAAAAATATTTCAGTGTACGCAAAATAAAAATTTCTCTCTATCACGCAAAAAACCGAACGCTGCCAAATGACTTCTTATAGTTTGAGTTTAGTAACGCTAGATTAGTGACATTTTTGGCACAATCTATTGAGAGAGAGGTATTAATTTCTTTTTTTACTTCGCATTCAAACCTTTGTCGTCAGCGAAATAAAAACTGCCGTTATTTAAACTCATCGCTATATCGACCCAATAAAAAAATATTATTTTGTTACTTCTAATTTATATTCTGACTGACAACGAAAAAACGCAACTGAAAACTGCCCCAAAATAGTAACAATCAGTTTTTTTCGGCCGAATATGTTAAACGAATCTGACTAAATAATAATATAGTCGCAGTTTTCCTAAGCTTATATTGCGTTTTTTGTGTGGCGCTTATCTCACTTTTTCGTGAACACATACACACCGATGCTTTGCTACGTTTTTTTTGCGCTCAAACAGAACTACTCTTTGAATGAAATATATAGCGTAAGACGGTTTTTGGGCTTTAGTCCAATCCTATTAGACTTATACGCTCTCGAAACGACAGTAAAATAATAATATACCTTAACGATAAGGAAATGTAACCCAATTTGGGTTCTTCTCTGTTTTCTATTACAGCCACAACTAATGGTTTAATGATGAAAAAATAACTGTTGCATAAATAGCGAGTCGCTTTGCCAACTGAATCGCTGCTTCGCTCGCAAACGCTATTAAAAGCGCTTTTTAAAAATGTCTAAATAATCGAAAAAGCGATCTGTAATTGAGTTGCGATCATGCGAAGTGGCAGTGGCAATGAAAATATATTTTTTGAATTTAGGACTCTGGACAATACGGTATTGCTATTGTGTCTAACTTTATGTATTTGATAACATAGTTAACCGTAGAGAGAGTTTCTTATAATAGAGTTTATTTTCGTGATTTTATGAGTGCAATGCATTCACTCACTAAACGCTATAAAGAATCGCCTCAATTATTGTATAATAAGTCATTTATATATGTGTACGTATTTTTGCGTTTTCTTAATAAGTTTTTATTCCGCTTCGTTTTAACATAATTTGTCGATTTATAATACGTTATCCACTTATCACTGTATATACTATTCAATACAGTTAAACGTGTGCTAAACTTAAGATGTTCTAAATATAATAACAAAATAAAATTGTTAGCAATAATAAATTTTAAATTAGCGAACCACACGTCGTTAAATTGACATTATTTTGTTGCTTCGTTTTTGAATTATTTTGTTTCTATTTTTAAAATCGAAGATTTTATTATATGAATATAATACGGTATATTTAAAAATAAATTTTTGTTCAAAAAGTTTTTGCTTTAATCGAATTTTATTGAGTCATTAAATTCACGTTAGAATAACGCGAATATACAGTAATAACCGTATCGATTGGTTTTTTAGTTAATTGAGATTTTTAATTGATATAAAATTATTAAAAGTAATTATGAAACAAATTATTGAGATATTATAGACCTATTAAAAATCAATTTATTTTCCAAAAGTAAGTTTTTTCCCATTTTTTATTGGGTTTTAAATAAAATTATTTTAATTTCAGACAAAAAAGCAAACAGAATGCAAATAAAAAATATATGACGTCTAAACAGTTTGACTCTTTTTAAGTTCGTTTTTAGAGCTAACCATACAATGACTTCCTTTTTTGTTTCGAAGCTTTAAAGTTTTTCTGATTTATTTTATTCTGTTCTAAATAGTTAATAAGCTTAACTTATACGGTAATTAAAATGTTAAAAATTGTTATTTTAAATACAATTGAATGCAGTCTTGAAATTTAGATGAGCTCTCGTCGCGAAACTAGTTTTTCGTTCGCCAAAAGTTCAACAAAACTAAAATTTAGAGTAAAATTATTAAACAATTACTACAAAGAAAGACATAAGAAAGAATTGAGACCTTTATTATAATATGCAAGAAAATACCAATATTATTACATTCACTGTAACCATAAGGTAGCAAATAATTTATTGTATCAGAAAGAATGGGCCAAAAAGATTGTCAAAATTATCATTAGAATTATTACATTGTTCTCGTAACGCAAAAGAAAAGCAATAAAGAGAAGAAAAAATTCAATAACAATTATCTCATTTGAATATGCATTCATTCTTCATTCTGCTCTCACTTCTAAGGGGTTTAGCCTATTATTATCAAATCGTCATGCTTTCTATATGTTTATCTCTCCTGTATATTAGTTTTAGGAGAAATTTCAATTCAAAGATGTGCTCACACACCACAAACTGGTAAAAGTTTATATAGCGATTCGTGAATGACAGGTCCAAACAATATAATTGCATATTTATCATGCAATGCGTCGGAAGTGAAGTGTTTTGTTGTTTTGAGAGAGCGAGAGATAGATAGAAAAAAATCAAAATATTTTTATTATTGTTATGCTTACATAAACTTTAGCAGTGATTCCTCATTGTATGTGCGTTACACACACACATCGTATTGTTTCTCGCCTTTCGTTTGACCTGACATCAAATTCCGGGAAGAGCTCTATGAGAGCGGAGATTGTTATTGTGTATATAATATATCGCACACCAAAAAATTTTAAACGAGAAAAATAATAAAATAAAATACATTTTTCTATTTCGTTTGTTACCATTCACTTTCAATTTTGATTGCGCCATGATTTTTGTTTGTGCGCCTCGAATATTGCCCCACAACTCATCCAACAGTGGAGAAAATAGTGCCACAAAAGCCATATATATTATGAAAAGCACACCTATGTTTTGCATAAGAATTAAAATTCACATAATTAACAATGGGAACGCAAACGCAAGCAAAAAGCAAAAATTTTTCAGTTTTTCAATCCCAGATCGTTTAGATTAGAGTTAAAATGTGCATAACTTTTACACAATTTTACACAGTTTTTCGTAAACGGAAAAATCTTAGAAAATAAACGCCTAACGACGTTATCATCAGTTTTTGTAAAATTAAATTATTTTATTTAAACTTTCTGTTGTTTTTATCGCGAGAAGAAAACATTATTTTTTGATTAACGATAAATAAAGTTTTTAATGTAGTATACAATCAAACACTTATGATTTTAAAAGCTGATTTAAAAACGATTTGTTTTTAATTCAGAAAACAATTTGGAATTAAAAATTAAAAGCAGTACAAAGCTATAAATTAATCAAGAATATCCAAAGAGTGGTTTGGGGTCAGTCATCGCGATTTTAGTTCTGATTGTTCTTGTTTTTTATCGTTCGCTTATAAATATGGATTTTTTAATTCATTAATTTGAGCATTAAAATCATTTTTTAAAATCATGAGTTAAAAAGTGACATTTATTTTTTACTGTGACTGTTAGAAAGGTTTATGCCGGTCAACGGATGCACAATTTTTTTGATTGTTTCCAACAGTCAACTTAAGCTAAAAATATTTTTATATGTGTGTGAATAGAATACAATTTTTAAAATAATATGGTAACATTCAACACGTTCTAATTTTTTGTGTAAACAAAGCCCACAATAACAGAATTTATATACAGTACGGTATCTGTGTTAGACTGTTAACTCGGTTTTTAGAATCATCATTAGGGTTCACGAGTAGTAACTAAAAATAATACCCAGTAATAAATTTTTTGTCTAAATTTAGATTATAAACAATTAGAATCGTTTTCTAGCGCAGTATGTTTTTTCATTTATGTTTACTGCACACAAACACACCACACATACACACACCGGAGAGTATATTAAATAATAATAAAATGGAAAAAATAATAATAGAAAAATGAGTTACGGGGCTAACAAAATAGGTGTACATTATTATTACGTGATTATACTATATTTTTTTAAGAGAGCGTCCTATAGTAATAACTAAAGCATAACTATATAGATTTTTTTTCTCTACAAATTAAGGTGAGGTCTCTTTAAAGAACATCTTTTCATATCACGCATTATTATATACGCGCATCTTTTATATTCTCAGGTCAAACATATATAGATATATATTTAGGTATTCCGTAATTTTTTTCGGTTATTTTGTGGGCGGAATATTTTTAAATGAAAACGCACTGTTTATGAACAACGTATTAAAGAAAATCTTGATATTATATATACGATAAATATTAAAATATATTTCTTTACGAAATTAAATAAAAACTTATTTTCATAAAAATAAACAAAATAAATATAATATTTTATTTATTTTATTTTTCTTTTGATTTTGTTGGTTAAATATAATAATTTTCGCGGCAATATTTATGAGGACCATATGCCAGTTTGGCATTTGATACGTGCATAATCGGAAAAATGTACGGATAATTGTAATTATCTATGGATGCGTTTCACAATGCAACTTAAGACTAGTATCGCGAACATACGAGTTTATATACACCAATACATCACTAGCCAGAGGGCAAATAAGTAAAGTGCTGTATACTTTTTTCTCTCTTTCATAAACGATTGTTGTATATGATCTTCGAGTTAAAAGATATCTTATCAATGGCTATACATTTCAAAACAATATATAAAGAAATAACTTCGTATTAGTGGTCAAAGAACGTTATGATTCTATAGTCCCAAACCCGTTCGATAGTGTCGTTTTTTAAAATTATTTTTTGTTCATAGCAAGCATTAAAATTAAATTACCTGTGATAACACCCATTTCTTATAAATATACTTATAAAATATATTATTTATCGATGCAAAATTTTTTTATGAACTCCAATTCAACTCCACGTAATAACGTTGATGTATTATTTAAAAGAAATTATTAATCGAAAAAATATCATTTGTCTCGATAACTGATCTTAACTTATACATGAGGCTATGAAATCGAGTGGGAAGTAATGATTTGTAATAAAGTTAATATATTGTGTGACACTTCGATTTGTTTGTCAGTTTTCCAATGATAGTAAATACTAAGTTGTGTCCGATTAATCTTTCCAGGAAAATGTTTTATGAATTGTTAACCGATTTTTAAAAAACTAATTATTTCCAAAAAATTAAAATTTAATGAAATAATTTAAGTTCTAATTACGCCCGCATTTATGTTAGCCCACAATAGGGGTTTTTGTAAAAATGATATTTTACGATTGACAGGTCCATCCTTCTGTTTACCAGTAATAAATTCTACTTCATTCCACAGTTAAGTAATTAGTTAAATTTGGTCAAATTTTCAAAAATTATAGTTTTAAATTAAAGCTGTTTCGGGTCTGGTTCCTTATCGTGTTGTGTCGGTTTATTTTTTAGTTATTCGTTTCGGTTCGGTTAAACTGAAATCATTTTACACGAACCCTACAGTAAACCGATAACCCGAAATATAAGTTTTATTGACAAAAAAATGGCATTTTTTTACTAAAATTTAAAATCAAAAATAATATTGTGCTATTTTCAACAATTTATTTTTTAAATAAAAAGTTAAATATTCTAGAAATAGCAGAATTAAATAAATATTTTTTGCAAAATTATTATTTATAATCAAATTATTAAATTATTATCAACACTAAATATTTTTATGTTTATTTTTCGGGTTTTCGGTTAACCGTCGGTTCGTTAAGGTTGATTCGGGTCTGTTCGCTTAAAATCTTTGATTTGTCGGTTTGTCTCGGGTTCCTTTTTACTACCCGGTAACAGCTTTATTTAAAATTATTGAATTTTACAAGGGTGTGATGTTTATGTAATGAAAGAAATCGATTTTTAAAAATTTTGGACAAAAATTGTTCTAAATTCTAAGAGTTTACTACTCCTATTGAATTTTGAATAAAGTCTAAATGAGATTATTGGGATTATTATAAATTTTTATAATGATAGTGATGAAAAAATTAATTTTTTGTGTTAACATAAAAATCCGGGGTCTAATGATTATAAAGTTGACGCGGAGTTAGATAGACCAATCAAATTAAATACGGATAATAGATAAGTCATAACAAAACTGTCAATCGACTCTTACATTGATTGCACAGATGTTTTTAAATTTTAATTAACATTTTCCAGTGACTTAGTTTTAAGCTGATTTAATTATTTTAATTACTTATAAATGATAAAATATTTTTTTGTGCGTAAGCAAAATTTGTTTAAGTTAGTGAAATGAGAAACTTTCTTCTTTACATTCGCGTTACCTGCTTAATACACCATTGCCCCCATCCCGACAGTCTGGACCTCTAATATTTCACTTCCGTTGTAAAGTACTATTGTATGCTTTGTGCTCTCTCTCTCTCTCTCTCTCTCTCTCTCTCTCTCTCTCTCTCTCTCTCTCTCTCGCACACATGCCATTCAATAAAATACCTGTTATTAGAATGCATTGTGCGTGTACTGTACCTCAATATGTATGAAACGGGCCCAACACTGAACATCTGTCTCTCGACGAGACACTTCACCATAATTTTAAAGCATATAACTTATTTGCTGCTGTAGCGCACCATTGTATCACTAGTATGTTGTTATAGTGCTTTTTGACGCTTTATTATAATTGCAACATATAAACTTCGATAATAAATTTTCAGTAAAAAATAATTGCTTAAAACGCGTCTTTCCTAACACTTATTTTTATCATGTGTTTTCATTTGAATCTCGAATTGAGGGTCAAACGCATAATACTTCAATCCATACTATTTTTTCCTAATCATTACCGTATCTGTGGGCGGAAAATATTATTTGAAAACTTATGTTTTAAAATACTATCTGTTATGTATTATACAGAGATTATTAAAAAACTAAAATAATGATCTTTTTAAATACCTTTTCTAAAATAATTGTTTCGCTTTAAATTTATCAAAATTTATTATTGCATATTAAAAATAATTTGTAAAATTATTACGAAAATTTATTATACTCATTAATAAACTTTTACTTTGTTTCGTTTTATTAAAAATATGAAAGAGCTTTCATATAGTGTTTTGTGATATTCATGATAAGTTTTTTTCGAATTTATTACGGACTAATGATTACTGTTTCCGATAAGCGCCAGTATTCAAGGGAAAAGAGTGATCGCTATCATTGTACTCATTTTTTGTTGTGAGCAAAACAAAGCCCCGAATCGAAAACAAAGAACGATACTTTATATTGAATGCATTTTTCAGTTCATATTTTGCTGCTTTCAAAAGTTTAATAACTTACGGTTAAATTATATATATTGTACATAAGCTTAAATTTTTTACGAAGCAAAACAGGTGGGAGAGAGAGATGATTGTTAATACAAAATTTGTTAACATTAATCGGTATTTTTGTTTTTACCTTTGAGTGTGAGTTAATCTCGAAGTTTTTTTTCATTACAAAAAATTACATTTCTTCGCCTTATCATTCGATTTTTATTTATTTATAAATTTATAACATATTTTCATTTTTAAAATTACCCATTTATTGTGAGCTATGTATAGCATGCAGTATATTCCCTAACTGTACCATTTTTCAACCACATGCCAATTTTACAATTATTCCGTTCGGCGTATATGCTTCACCACCCAATAAACAAAGAGCGGAAGAATAGCACATAAAAACCATTAAAAGTTAAGTGTCGTAAGTGTTATGTAATGGGGGGACAGTTGTGATATAATTAAGGTATATATTTGAAGGTCTTGGTGATCATTTCGAGGGGTTAAGCGATCAAATTAGGCGAAAAAGCAAAATAGCGAAAGCAGAACATTACTAGTGAAGTGAAAACATAGCAAATAATAGTGGGATCGGAGGAAGATATTCAAATAAAATAATAAGTGGTAATTTAACGAATAAGAAAAAATCTTATGTCTGAATAAGGAAAAAATAAGAATAAAATGTAAAGCGAAACATGAAAGGTATGGTATTCTCGAAGAAGTGCTGCTCAAAAGAAAGGCTTATACTGAACAGAAATACGAGTATTGTTCGTACAATAAGTAATAAATTCTGTTACTATTTAGGAACTCACGAGTCTGTCTTGAAAAGCATAGTTATATTATATTTAATGCCTCTATTATCGTGAGTGTGGGCCAACTCATGATCAATCATGATTCACAACAAAGATGAACGGCATTTGTTCGTTACAGAGGATCAGTACAGAAACGAAAATCTTATTAATTTAACCGTAATTATGTAATGAACTGATATCGTATTGGATACGCGAGTCATTTACAGTCATTTTTTAGTACAAAGGAATTTCGGGCATCGTTTATGTTTAAGTATAATATCAATATCATTATGTCATATAAAAAAAGTTTTTGAATTATGGTCATTATTATTGATGAATAACGGATTTTTTCTCTGTAAATGTGATCGACTTCTTGTATAATGTTTTTCTTGACGGATCTTGAAGTTTGATATATTTTGTTTTTTATAGTATGTGTGTGTGTGTGTGTGTGTGTGTGTGTGAATCTCAATAAATTACATTCACATGATATCAATGATGTACGCGTGATGTTTAAGCTGTCAATCAAGTCTTATTATGATTTTTAAAATCCTATCATAAAACACTATAATTACGAATGGAATTGATTTGCATATTTATAGCTACAGTATTATAACGATTTACATATTTTTACGCTTCATATTTGTCTCACAAAACGGTTAATAATACGTCTCTTAAACCATTTTATTTTAATAGGAAAAGGTGTCATAAGTTTAATAAGTGGATTAGACTACGAACGCAAATCGATATATCAATTACGAGTGTTGGCGATCGATCGTGCGATGGAAGCGCAGCGACGAACGGCCACCGCTGCTATTGTCGTGCAGGTCGAGGACGCCGAAGATCAGCCACCAGTTTTCATTTTTGTGCCATCCATTACGCGAATCGCTGAAGACTTGCCAATCGGTGCGCCAGTTCTTAGAGTGATCGCCGTCGACGGCGACCGCGGTGTCAATAATGCCATTACTTATCGCATATCGAAAGGCGGTCGCGGTTTGTTTAACATAAACTCGAACACCGGTTTCGTGACAGTGTCTGGAAAACTAGACCGCGAAAGTGCCATAAATAGTAATCACTCATCGAATTCAGCGCCGGGAGCTTTCATACTCGAGATCGAGGCCTCAGAAGTGACTGTTGCTGTGTTTCCTCCGCCAACCATTACCACCGAAGTGACAATAATTTTGACGGATGTGAACGACGAAACGCCAGTTATTGCGCCATTTGCTGGAGAGTGTGCTGTCATAAACGAGTTCCATCCTATTGGAGATTTCGTTACAATAGTTACTGCGACCGATAACGACGACTACAATACGCCTAATGGTCGCGTCAGTTTCTCGATCGCTGGCGGCAATGAACACCATTTATTCGACTTCGAACAGTTACCGTTAAATTCAGCAAAACTTGTCACTCGTTTGTCAGTTCGCGGTCGCGTTGGAAATTATTCGCTAATCATTAGAGCGACTGATGGAGGATCGCCTCAGCGATGGTCATCTGCAACATTAAATATTTGCATCACTGATGTCAATGATCACAATCCGATATTTGTTAAGCCACCTTCAAATATAACGGTTCGAATGCCAGAAAATGCTACAATCGGTTCACAAGTCGTCGAAGTTTTCGCTAACGACGAGGATAGCGGTTTGAACGCTATTGTGAAATACAAATTAAGACGATTACAAAATGGCCACTGGAAGTGGTTTGACATAAACGAAAATACTGGAGTGATAAGAGTGGCCAAACAGTTGGATCGCGAAACGCAACGAATTCACGAGTTGAGAGTACAGGCGTATGATTTGGGTGAACCGACATCGCTCTCAACTGATCTCGATTTGACGATAATTGTGACGGATGTGAACGACGAAATACCAGTTATTGCTCCAATGGCTGCCGAGTGTGCTGTCATCAATGAGTTCCATCCAATTCGAGATATCGTTACAATTGTTGCTGCGACCGATAACGACGACTACAACACGCCTAATGGTCGCGTCAGTTTCATGATTATTGATGGCAACAAAGACCGTTTATTCTCCTTCGAACAGTTACCGCTAAATTCAGCAAAACTTGTCACTCGTTTCTCAGTTCGCGGTCGCGTTGGAAATTATTCGCTACTCATTAGAGCGACTGATGGAGGATCGCCTCAGCGATGGTCTTCTTCTACACTTAATATTTGCATCACTGATGTCAATGATCACAATCCGATATTTGTTAAGCCACATTCAAATATGACTGTTCAGGTTCCAGAAAATGCTACAATAGGTTCACACGTTGTTGACGTGTTGGCCAACGACGAGGATAGCGGTGCTAACGCTATCGTGAAGTATAAACTGAGACAATTACCAAATGGTCACTGGAAGTGGTTTGACATAAACGAAAATACTGGTGTGATTACTGTGGCAAAACAGTTGGATCGCGAAACTCAACGCATTCACGAGTTGAGAGTACAAGCATATGATTTGGGTGAACCGACATCGCTCTCAACTGATCTCGATTTGACTGTATTCGTCACTGATGTCGATGACTATGAGCCCGAATTCACTCAAGACGTGTTTCAAATTGTGTTCTCTGAGAATACACTGCCAGGTAAGTGACGTTTAAACTAAAATATATTAGTTTTTTAGATAAATATAAATGTTATTTTAATTAAAGAGTTGGAAAAGTACGTTCTTCTGCCGACAATAGACAAAGATGATTACGATCTCATCGATCCAGCGGTCGGATTCAAATCTATTCCCTGCTATTTTATTGTTGGCGGCGATGGCGGAGAAAGGTTTCGATTGGACACATTCACTCATGAGTTAACGACAACAGTAACGCTGGATCGCGAAGAGAAGGATAGTTACACTTTGATAGTACAAGCGACTAATGAATGTTTCAAAGTGCCGCCAATGATAAGCGAATTCGATCATAAGAATAATTCACTGTTACAAGTGCTGATCACTGTTCGCGATGTCAATGACAATTCTCCAAAAATGACTAAAGAAGTGTTTACCGGTGGTTTTACCACCGATGTTGACTTCGGCACAGTTATCATGGAAGTGAAAGCATTCGATAACGATTTGGGCGCAAATTCTGTTGTAAATTACTATATAATTTCCGAAGTAAAACAAAGTTTAACGGAAGGTTTGGACACATTAAGCAACGAACCATTTATTATTAATCGAAATACCGGCGAAATTTGTCTGAATTTTGATCCGCAAAAGGATATGAAGGGATACTTCGAGTTTAATGTGCTCGCGAATGACACGGACGGTCTCGCAGACAGTGCCAAAGTTGTTGTATGTTTATTTCGGTTTTAATATAGATTTTCGATTTTAAAAATATTGATTTAAATTTTTGATTTGTTTTCATTTAGATCTACTTATTAAGAGATGATCAAAGGGTGAGATTTGTGTTGCGTCTGACGCCGCAAGAGCTTAGAGAAAAACTGGACAAATTTAGAGAGTAATCATATTTTTTCTAAATAATATTTTATGAATAATATTAAGATTATTTTTTATTGGTTTAATTAGTGTATTGGCAAATATAACGGGTGCCACCGTTAACATTGATAGCTACAAGTTTCACGAGAATCGCGACGGTTCTGTTGATAAGAAAAAGTAATTCCAAAATATTTAAGTTTTGTAAAATAAACCGTAAATTTATATCATGTTTTTTAATTTCAATTTCCAGAACCGATATGTATTTGCATTTTGTGAATCGCGATGACAATAGTATTATCGATGTAAATAATGTTTTATCGCTGATCGACAAAAATATCGATTATTTAGACGAACTTTACAAAGAATTTAACGTATTATTAAGTGAAGTATGGATAGTTTTCTATTTTTTTATTTACTCTAACAAATTATTATGCAATAAAAAATCGTTTACATTATTTTTCGTTTTGACTTAAAGGCAACACAGAATTCCGAATTCTTTATGGAATGGGAGGACCAATTGAAAGCATGCTTATTGGGCTCCACATCATTCTTATTGCTTCTTTTAATTCTAGTGACCTGTCTATGTCTTAATCAAAAATCGCGGTAATTTTTAAATAGAAAAAATGATTTTGATGTTTACTGATAATAATAATTTGGTTATATATGAAAACAGATACGAACGTCAATTAAAGGCCGCGACAGCGCCAGTGTTCGGACCAGAATCACAATTAACGCGAAGTAATGTTCCTAATACTAATCAACACGCGACTGAAGGATCAAATCCTATGTGGATGACTGGTTATGATAACCATTGGTACAAAGAAGACGAACAATTAAGGTAAATATAGATAAGAATTGTTGACAATCAAACAATTGGATTATTAACGAATATCGCTATTCTAGTGATCAGTCAACAGCCGGCAACTCTCTCGACGAGAACGCGATCGTTGAAATCACTGATTCGCCAAATGACTCGCTAAACGGTAGCGCAGGTCGCGATTCTGGTGGTTCCGGCGCTTCGACCACAAACGATCGGTCGGCGCTCTGCAGAACCGGCATATCTGTTGGTCGCGTCACTCCGCAAAACATCACTCTTCCAATAAACAACAATAACAGCAATAATACATCTGTGAATAGTAGTCACACAAATCACATTAAACCAATTATTAGCAGTAATACTAATAACGTTAACGTTAATAATAATGTTAATAACAATAATAAAAAGTTAGCTCCAAAACCTCCCGTTAAGCCGGAAAAGCAACAAACGCTGAACTGTAACAGTAAATTATTATTAACGGGTGACAAACAGCAGTTGGGTAACCAACGGCTCACGTCTATCCCGAAAACCAATGTTGTCAGCAATGTCTATATCGAATCATATCATAGCAATCATAATCACAATAATAACAATAATAATCCAAAGCACAATTTTGTTCACCATAATAGCCATACTAGTAGTAATCATTTACCATCGCAGCACCACAACCAGCAGCAACAACAACAACAACATCCGCAGAACATTCATACGTTCAGCAATCATTTAAGTTTAATGAATTTGGAAACAACTGAATTGTAAATAATTTAATTTAGAGTTTATATTCAAATTTAATTTTTTGATATAAAACTTTTTTTAATACTCAATTGTTTTTGTAAGAACTTTTTTATATATCTATACAACAAACTCGTGATTTTTGATAATATAAATCTTAATTTTATATATTTATATTTATGAACTGTTGCCTTACTTTTTTATGTATTTAAATAAGTCAATAGTATATTTTAATTGTTTGTATAATTAGCTTACAAAAAAGTGATATTAAAAATTTTTGTCCACAAAGTAATGGTTTTAATTTTTGAAATAAGCTTAATAGCAATTATCGCGCATTTGTAGAAATGTTCGATCAATTTTTTATCGGATATATTTTTGTGCGTTTCATTGCCAAATAATCACCAAAAGTGCCACTAAACCCATCATAATCGTTAAAACTGACGTCATTTCCGTTATCTTCGATTATAGCTTCTATACCATCAATAGGTTTTATTTGAGAGTTAACGTTAGGATGAAAGAAAAATGGTATTGAAATTCTGTTACTATTCGTGGGACTCTTCACTCGATGCCAATTAGATTTATATAACCCTGCGGTCACTATTTGTAACGCATCGCCAATATTACACACAAAGCTGTTTGGAACAGGTGTTGCATCAATCCATTCATTCTTACATTTCACTTGTAGTCCTCCGACATTGTCTTGTTTTAGTATTGTTAAGAATCCGAAGTCTGTATGCTCTCCAATACCCCAACGACCAGTTTGCTCGCCATCACTAAAGGGTGGATAATTTAATATTCTAACAGTAGCTGTGGGTTCGTGTCCGGTGTATCGTTCGGCCAAATAGTTTTTGTCTAAGTTTAAGCTCAAAGAAATGCCTTCAATTAATTTATGTCCCAAAGCAGTCATTTGTCTAATAAACGTTTGCACAGTTTCACGAAAATCAGGAAAAATTGGATATTGATTTTGTCTAGATTTTGGTAGTGTTTTGTCAGGTTTGTCGGCCACAAAAACTATGCCTTCCATTCTGTTGATGTGACCGTTACTCACCGCTTCTCCGACATCAAAAAATCCAAGCATTGATTCACCAGTCTTTCGAACTTTTAGTTTTTCTTCTAATGGTTGCGCAAAGAATTGTCTGCTCAACGAATCCATTTGTCCCAAAACAGTATCACTAATTCCATGACCAATTATGTAGAAGAATCCAGACTCACGTAACGCTTTATTAATCTGTTGACAAACTTCATCCTTAAGTTCTGTGTCATTAATTAACGCATTGATGTCTATTATTGGTATTTGTGTAGACATTGCTATACAATTTCACTTATTTATTAATTGAAATGATTTTAGTTTTACCCAAAACGAAGTTAAAACAGTTTAATTTTTCACCAATGAAGAGATTCTCAGCTTTAATACATAATTATATGTATAATCTAATCAAACTTTATGGCAATAATTAATTATAATAACCGAACAAAACTATTCATTGAAGTCTATTTTTGGCAATACATGTATATTTTGCACTTTAATACTGAATTGAATTGAATGATTGAATACAACATTTTAATTGAACTCAATTAAATTAAATTTTTATTCACACCAATAAAGTACAAACCAAATCTTATCATTGAGAGCATAATTATTAATTACTAGTTATAAAGTATTACAATCCATTTACAGTACTTTGAAAACAAGTTATCAAATAATTACTGATTGGGAAACGAAAATTTTGCTGACATTGAGCTAACTTTCGAAAAACAAAATATTAGCTTAAAAAACTTATACATTAAATAAATACTATTTAAACACAATTAACAAAAATTGTCGTTTCAAATGCGATAAATGAATGATTTGATCGCAATACGATTTATTTTCAACTGAAATTAATAGTTTTTAATATTTTTGAAAAGTTTTTAATAACAAGTGCATTGAAAAGCATTATAAAACTTATTAACGACATCTTCCGATCAATGATTAAACCAAAAACAACGCGTGTTTTTCAATATTAACCGTTTTTTGCGCGCTTTGATTGTATTTGTGTGAAGTGTTGTTGTGTTATGTTTATACCATTACAACCCAATTATTAATTGATATTCAATTTTTGTGTTTTTTGATTATAATGGATAAAAATGAAACGAAACGCGATTCAAATGACACATCGAATCAATTGATTAATACATCGAAAATCAAATCATCGGTAAATAAAGAAAACAAATATCGTTTAATTGAATCGCGTTATCAAAACTCGACAAACAAATGGGTGAATAAGAAGGTATCGGAGATTAAACGAAACACAAACACAACGACGAAGAGATTTACGATAAATTCAACGAAACCGAAATCAAACGCAGTTTTGAAGCGATCGCGCGCTTTGACTAAAGATTTCGATGTAATCGCGAATATTGTTGATAATGTGGAATCAATTACAACACAAACACCTGCGAGACATCATAATGTGAATGTGGTTCAGTCGAGAGATTTGTTAATACCTGTTTCGAGACGTAAATCGTATGCTAATAGTAAAGCATTGACCACAACAACAACTCGACAAACACTGCCATCGGTTTATGGAAGCGATTCAGAGGAGAAGAATAAAGAGTTCGAAGAATTGATAATTCGTACGCGATATTTGCAGTCAATTAATATGTATTTAAGTGCCAAACAATTAAATGAAAAACTGGACAAACAGTCGATCAATGAAATCAGTGATATTCGTCAAAATAACAATGAAATCCGAAAACAATTGTTTGAATCAATTGTCGAAACAAATGCACTCAAACTTAAGATACAAATGATTAATGCTTTTGAATGTTTGCGCAATTTTTTGGCAAATTATGTGGAAATTCGTCAACAAATTGATCCATTATTTAATAATTTTGCTCAACTTATTAGTGAACAGAAGATATTTATGAAATTAGAAACGATTGAACGCGATTTTATTAATCAATTAATCAAATCTGAAGAAATGTTAAGCCAAACAAATATAATGTTCAAACAATTTGATGAAATATACGCGATTTCTAGTGATTTGCAAAATGTTTTCGGTATTAAAACCAATATTGAAAATATTAAATTAGAATTCAGTAAATTTGCGCAACAATTCGAGAAACTTGTCATTCAAAGAATGAATTATCAAAGAACTGAAGAATCGCTGAGATCTTAAACAGTAATTTGAAATATCATTTTTAATTTTATTAAAATATTTTGATAATTAAATAAAATATTAAATTTGTAATTTTAATTAATTTTTAACAAAAGCATTATTCATTTTCAATGTTAAATATTCACCATAAGTGCCATTAAAATCGAAAACACTTACATTATCCCAACGATCAGATTTATTATCTTTAATATTAGTTTCGATGCCTTCTATTAGTTCTACTTTTGAGTCAAAGTTAGGCTCAAAGAAAAACGGTATTGAAATGCGGTTT